>JAVQJS010155584.1:0-22500 GCA_036024795.1 Galaxias rostratus
ACAAACACACACACACCACACACACACACACACACACACACACACACACACACACACACACACACACACACACACACACACACACACACACACACACACACACCACATGGTGTGCCTAAGCAGCTCAGTATGACACTTGTCTTGCAGATGGCGGACGACTGCTAAACATCCCCACTAATCAGGCTGCTCCTGCCGCTGCTCCAGTGTCTGCGTTTGTTGTCACCATGCAGCAATCTTCCAAGATTAAGACGTGCTTTTCATTTTTATTTCAGGTTTCAACCCGCTTTTAAAAGGGCTCTGCTCTTCTAAGCCTCATAAGACTAAACTAACGCTATGAAAATTCATGACAAAACTCTGCCCTTCAGGAACTCAACAAAGAAAATGGAATGAATAATAAAACCAGCATCTGTTGAGAACGTGTTACTATACGTCTCAGATCTATTACCGCCTCTCAACACTCCCCATGCAAATGAATTTTTGTGCCCCACAGAACACTTTCAGCACTTTATTTAATTTGACAACATAGTGACAGATCTTGACACCAAGAAAATTGTATGAATGCATAAAGAAAGTGTCTACAATGCCACAAATAAATGTTTCCAACTGGTATGACTCAAAGGGGATGTCCTTCTACCACACGCTCTTCCTCTTGCACAGGGTCACTGTGATATGGATCTGCCTACTTCAGAGACAGCACACATTGATGTTGGGCTTCAAAGGGGGTGTGCACTACAGCAACCCTCATGTTTCAACAGTACTGAGAGCCATTACAAACTCTAGGCTACACCTGCACCTGAGCAGAGTGCCTTTTCCCACTGACCTCTCTTCCAAACCGAGCAACCACTTCAGACCCCCTGTCTCCACCCCCCACATAGCTAGATGAAGTGGAATCAATAGAAACACTGGGGTCTATCCGCACTAACCACTGTCTACGGAAAAAGGTGGGCAGGCCCTGTCAGGGTAAAGAAAGTGAGAACATTAGCATGCATAGCCCTGTCTGTCCAACTCCCACCCTACGGTCCTTCCCACTCTGCTCTTGCTTTTGAGGCAAGAGTCAGGCTGCAGCTGGCAGCTGGCTGCAGGCTGGAGATTGCCACGGAGTGGACGAGTGCAAAGAATCAGGCACAGTGCCCATGGCTGGCGCAAAATCCAACAAAACAAGACAAGATAAAACACTTAGAAGCAAAGCTACGCTGAGAAAATGTTGATGAGGCAGGGACCTTTGCGTTCCAAGGCTGCCAGCAGACTGGCAGGCGCTCCATGGCAGTGTGGGTAATTTGTACGCAGCATGCCCGCTGAGCCATTGAACATGGGTCTATTTGAAGATTAGGCGTTTGCATTGTTTTGCATGCATGACAGCAAATAAGAGTAGTCTCTGCAAATTGCAAATGTTTAAATAAAGATTTGGAATGTGTGCTCACTGAGAAGTGAAAGCGATGTTATTTCCTATTGACAAATAACAGCTGTGTTGCGATGTGTGCAGTAAACCTGAAGAAAAAAAGGAACTGCCACCGACTAGCCAAACTGTGCTTCAAGCTGTTCAAATCAGGAATTCCTAGCTTCATCAAGCTATGTTTGCAGACATGGACTGTGTTCAAGGTGCGTCAAATGGCACAGTCTAAAGACACTATGATGACTGACAACTCTTCCAGCCAACAAACAAGAACCCGGGCTGGCATACATACAATAACATGTTCTAGAGGTTCCACAGGCAGTAGTTAAGAAATTACTTGTTGATTATTTTTTACAGAAATAACCAAAACTCGGAACATACAGATGGTAATATGGCGGGACGCTTACCATCTTCTGTTTCCTGCCAAACAATGCCTTCCAGATTGACACTGGTACCAGGCTCGCAGGGCCCTAGGCACTCAGGCTCTGTTGCAATGGCCACATCCGTCGTGTTTACCGCCACCGAGCGTGTCCGAACCATGATTTGTTCGCACGGCGAGGCAATCTCACTGTTGCCAACTGCAGACAGGAGGTGGAGGGGGGGAGGAGCTGGAGTGGAGACTGGAGATTCCATCTGCAGAAAAGAAGTGAGGGAGGGAGGGGGGGGCAGACGAACACACAGGAGAAAATTAGACAACAGTGTCTAAGAATTCTAAAGAATATAGACATTAACATAATATTACAAAAATGCACAACAGCTTTGGAAGTACACTGATGTTGTGGCAAGTCAAAGGTGGTGGTTACTGTCGCCAGGCAGCCTTTTCCTAGACCTCGCTCTAAGAACTGATTAGCGGGCAGGGAGCAGCGGCAGGAGAAGTGAGGGCAGTAGCACACTACATAACCACCCCCCCACCCCCACCCTTTCTCCGTTGCAGCACCGCCAGAGATCTCTGACAGCACATTTTCTCATGGACTGATCACTCACTAATTCCCTCAATTAAAGTGCTGGTTGTGGTGGGGAAGGGGCTGAAAGGAGCCAGTAATTGATTCTACCTGTTCCGAGGCACTGTGACAGCAACATAAAGACAAAGTGTTTACGAATGAGTAAGCACAAGAGAGTGGACGAGGGACAGACAAACTGGGAGGAGTGCGAATACGAGTTAAGCTCCATGGAAACAAAGGACTTAGAGCTCATTATTCAAGGCAGTCAACATTAAAGTGCTCTACCTCATTAGTATTGAGCTGCATGAGCAAGATGGTAAAGCCAAACATTGCACATTTAATAATTGAGCATAAACCACTCTGGGCTCAGATGTATGTCGCAAACGCGGAATCCAATTAATCCTGTGAATTTAACCATAATTGGCACATGGGCTTATCGACTGCTGCACCACAGGAATTACAGTTGCACTGTCTTATTTTGATGAAAACATTCAACAAATTCTACAGATCAGAATGCTAAAACTACAATGTTTTCTGCCTATTGAATTTAACCTCTGAATAAGAATAATTCAAATATTACGAGACATATTAGCTCGAAGTCTTGGGTTTAGCCAAGGACTTTTTTTAACATTAAAAAAACAGGCCACAGCGCCCAATTCGTTCCAGAGTCCCTCGGAGAAGACCAAGTAAATGGATGTGGCAGGGAACTGCAGTGAGCTGGAGCTAATGACATCGTAATCACTGGGTGTCCGTTTATGATGCGTGACGTGGCCAAGCTGCGGGCTGCTGAGTGAATGGGACAGGACAGGTAATCACCCAGGCCGTCAACCTGCTCCGCTCCCAGGCCTTATGGAGACACTGTGGGCCGCCAAGATAGCACATAGGGGAATCTTGGCACACCGTGACAGCAGTGCAGCTAGATGCAAACAGAACAGATTGAGATCGTTCTGACGCACGCCGCTTCTCCAGCAACAATCCACCGAGGGCTCACTTTGTAACACTGGCATTTGACATCCAGCACCAAAAGGCTGGTGACTTTATACGAGGCAAGTCATATTTGCCTGCTTGATTTGAGGACCAAGTGTATGCTGAAACCAATTTAGATAATACGAGATATTGCGAAATTGTCAAGCCTATCTGTCAGTATAAAACCGCCAGAGGAACTGAAGTAAAGTGATCACAAGGTATCCTTTTAACACATTAGACCCCAGTAAAAAGGATTAACTGCATGTTAGACCAAGCATCTAGGTAGTGTTGAATTAAAGGAATTAAGCCAGAAGGGGAGAACTTGTGTTCTACAAAGCCTCTTGGTAGCTACTTTAAACCTGGAAAGCTTAGTAAGTTAACAAGCCTAATCACCACCCAAAATAAGATTCAATCAATCTGCTACAGAACGTAAACAGCTCAACCAAAGCCTCTGTGACAAACGTACATGGTGCCATTCAATATTATTTGTATTAAATGTGCTCTTGTGCTCACTATGTCCTCAAAATGTTCTTAAGGACTCACACGCTCAACTTTTGGTTTGGAGCCCAATTTATTTAATTATATAATACACAAAATTATACTTTAATTACAAGTGTGCCCCTAGATTTTCCAATTGAACAGTGCAAGAATTCTTGTAAGAAAGACTTATGGTACGGCACCAACAAGAACACAATTAAGAAACAGGTCTCATGTTGGAGAAAGGTTTGCTGCAGCAAACACAGTGATACCATCCTACATCTTATTACGTGACCTATGCAAAAAAATACACATTCCAGACTGACCTACAGAAACAACCTATTTTTACCTGTGAACTGATTGAATCATTCAAAACGTGTAATAACCTATTAATTAGGCATTTATAAGAATAAATATTTGGAAAGTGAACTATGGATAATAACAATAGCTGTCTATAAAAATAGCCTATTAATCTTTTACATGATGGAATGACTTAAACAACATTAGGTTCATGCTAAAATGACGCTGCAAGACCACAAATGTTGATGCTAAACTATAACATTAATGAAATGCAAGTCAAAGTAAAGATTTCAGGACAAAATATAAAGTTAAGACCTAAACAAAATAAAATTCTTTACACCAACTGATAGATCTAGCTTACTCTCTACCAGCCATTATAGAATGAGTGATCTTACAGATGGTTGACAGACTTCCCACATTTCATTGGAGAGAGCCACAGCTTCATAGGCAGATTTTTTAAATAAGACAAATATGTCTTTGGGACAGATGTTGAGCAAAGAAATGTTGTCAATGATTCAGCTTCGTATAGTAAGAGTGAGAAAAATGTGTGGATGATTTCCTCATGGCCTGATAATGCTTCACATTTTGAAAACAAAGAGGGTGTCTTAACCTGTTTATTAAAATTGGTATTACAAAACTGAGCACGGAGCTTGAGCAGGGATGATGAAGGAAATCAATTTAGTACATACTGTCCATACCATACTGACAGTTCTGTTTGGGATAGTGAGTGAAACTCAAAGATAAACTCTCTATAAACCCAAGGACCTACAGGACCAAACGGCTTTCAAAGTGTTCAATTTCACATCAAACTCAGTCAGCGCATCCTTGCCAATGCCAAGGTCACTGGAATAGCCCTGGCTAAGCAGTTATTCCAGTAGCTTGCTAGGCCTGCTAAGACTATATTCAGAATTAACATAAGGACTCGTAGCCTATATGTTGATATTCTACTAACAGACTTAATGATTCGTCAAACTCACTGCTGAGAGCAGTTATTATAACGTCGGATTCCACCAACCCGAAGCTATTAAGATTATGCATGTCTTTTGGTTACATTAAATATGATCCTAGATTAAAAGATGCACATTGAATAGAGGAGACTAACTGACCATGTGGCAGATGGTCTAACGTGCAGTGAGTTTGTTTAAGCCATTATGCTGACCGACTAAGCTAAGCAAAACAAACTTGGCCAAAACATGGAAAAACCCCAACACAGACCAGATTGGATCTTGTTACATGAGCCACTAAGGCGGCTTAGTGGCTTGGAAGGGTGAACAAACGTTTGCCCTATCTTTCCTGCATTAGCAAAACAACAAACCATAGCTTGTAGGCAACAAAAAGTACAGGTGGTTTCAAAACACTTTCCCGAGAATGTAAGTCCATTCTTTAGAACAATGTGCTGATTGTTATATACCTGGTATTACAGGGACAAACGGGCAAATGGGTTCAAAATGCAGCCATGTTGAGAAAACTACAATTGTGACCAGCAAGACCAAAGACAAGTCTTCTCTCATAAAATGCTTTGTTGCAACATTTTAAATTAATGACATAAAAACAAAAACAGACTAACAAATGTAAACGGTTTTCAATCAGTCATCAGCCACCAGCTGGCAAAAGGCTCTATCAGTTTCTAGGCAACTCTCTCAGTTTCAGCGGCTGGTCTAATTGTAGCCTTTAAAGAACACAATAGTCGAAACAAAGCTGTGATACAGTCAGACACCCATGACCTAAAAAGGCATAAGCAAACCAGTATCAGACCTATACCAGATCATTTGTAGGAAGGCTCGGTTCTAACAAATGCATGCAAATTAGTTGCTTCTTCTGAGGAATTGGAGGAAATGTAGAGTACACGGTCTGAAATAGCAACAGTGGTGTCTTCAACAAAAAGCAACGGAACGGGCTTTTAAGAAGGCATTGAAAAAATAATTACATAAGACAACCAAACGACACTGTTCCTTTATGTCCAAATCGAACACGAGAGAATTACTGGATTCAGACAAACATCCCAGGATATGGAAAAAGCTCAACACACAAGGACCCACCAAATGTTTCTAAAATCTTTTGAAAACAGATCTCACATCAGAGCTGTAAATGTAGACCTAGATCTCATTTGTATTTTAAAACAAGCAGATAATCCTTGACGTTGGACAAATGTTTCTTACAAAAATACGAGGTCAATGACAAAAAACGTACTTTTGTTTCAAATGAATGAATGTCAAAAGGGCCTGGCTAAGAACAACCAAAAAAACAACATCATACATAACATGCACATGTGTATAAACTAGGGCAACATGTTGTTACGCAGTTTACAAGATATCTCTTGAGAGCCTAACCACAAAGTATATTTAGAATTTCTGTTTGCCTGTTTCCCGTGAGGTAAGGCTCTTCATCCATGGGTGGTGTCGACAAGATGCTAACGATAAAATACACACACCCACAGAGGCAATCTCAAAATACATTTCAGCATACATCAATCTGAAACATATTTTCAGTAAATTAAGAATTTGTGTATGATTTAAACAAACCTTAAAAGTTCAACCTACTTCACTCAAAGAAAACACATTATCATAGTATAAATTAGGGCTTTCGCTTGGCACAAAACTGCAATCCAATTTGAATCATGCCCACAAGTAAACTACAGGTGTATAAAGTCAACTAACACTACGCTGCATTGACATTACACATTTTCATTGAGGTCTTCTGACTATGACCTTTTGAACAAACTATGCAGCATGTTCACACAAAGGCACACGCATCAAGACACACAAGCAGTGTCAAGGTCTACCAACAGCATTCAGGCTACTTATGCAAGGGCTTGCTACTTCCAGGGTTTCCAATGCAGTTGTTGAACTAGAACCACAGCATTCTGTGATTGGCTCTTCTGACTATCCTGCCACTCTTGGCAATGCCCTGCCCAATAGGAACCAAAGTTCAAATACTTACTTTGTCAAAACAATTCACAGAATCTTGAGTTCACTCTTGTGCAATAACAATGATTACAATTCTGATGGCTGAATCATGATACACTTCACCAATGCTTACTAGTTATATTAGTTGAAGTTTAAGGTAATAAGGTCAGGACAGGAGTTTCTATAAATCCCCTCATTGAGTTCACCACCCATGTTTAGTAAGTCCACAAACATAAACCATCATGGTTCAATAACTGTCTTAGTCCGAGTGGATAATCTGCTGATCTCCAGACCAAACTAAACGGCCAGAGCTGCCATCCACAAAACAACCACCCCACCAAAACCACCCATCCTCCCCACAGCTGCTACCCACAGGCACAGCTGATGTCGCCCTCTTCATTTATGCCAGAGAGCATTGTAAAAGAGCAGTTTGCGAGAAGCAATCTCCCAGAGAAAGCGTTGGCACAACGTCTTATTGGCAAAGACCTTAGGTAGTGAGCCTTACAGTTCGATTTAAATTTGCATTAATAAGCTGTGCAGTGCACACTACACAGGTTATCTAGGTGGGACAAATCCTGAATAATAATTTTTGGTGCAGTGTCGTTTTACTAGGCCTTTAAAGTACAAAGTCAAAACAGCAAATGGCAAAACGCATAACGTTTGTGAATGTTCTTTTTCTTAATTTCATAATTAAATAAATGCTTCAATGCTTACGTCTAGCCTAGTTAAGCTATAAACGCCATAATATTACACGTTCCTACTTAACAGCCAGCTGGCTGGCTTCTTCCAGATGGAGAGAGAAACCCCACTTAGAAAACATAATTGAATGTACAAACTCAGCATAATCCGAGGGCTAAACAAGTCCCCTGCATGCCATACAAGGAGGGTAATATATATACATCAACTTTACCTTCATTGAATAAAGCCTTTCTCCAACCACAGAAAAGGCAGCGACATCATATAGAAAGGTAATGTTTTTATTTACACTTAAAACAAACTCAAGTTCCAAACAGATTCTAGAATTTTCCTATTTTCTTTTTCTTTTTTTTTCCCACAACTCCCAAGACCGGTTTTGGTGAACATTTGCACAAAAGCACATTTCTACAACTTTTGAGAGTAATCTGTCTGAAATTGTTCCATCAATGTTTTTATAACAAATACCTTCAGCTGGCGCATCACATACTTAGTTAAGACCTAATCATTTCATCGTAGAGAATCATTGAAAGCTCTCAAAGTCATTCAAATTGAGTGACTGAGAATTATTCCCATTGGTCCCATAATTTGACATGGTGATAAAGAAAAATAGGGTAAAGAGGCTAGGCTTTGTCAGAGACTAATTGGGCAGTACCGCAAAGGCAGTTAAGATGTGTTACTACATGCAGCAGTAACATAATCTAGAGAGTAAAACATAAGCTTTGCAAAGATTTTGTTTGCATTAGAGAAATAACTGGGAAAAGATTCCAAACGTTGTCTATTATTCTCCCATTTCAATAGGCCTTTTAAAGACATTGATGAGTTTCAAAACTGTAAGCATTTAAACACATCAAAGCATTATAGCAAATATATACATTAACATTAAAATTGGCATTGTGCCAAGAAATGAGATAGTGCCTGTAAAATATCCCATTAGATCATCTGGACTAGCAATGTTCATTTTGATACAGGAAGTAAATAGGCAACTAAACGTGCTGACATCGCTCTTCCCTACATAACAAAAGCCAATGTGACCTTGAGGGAGAGTTGAGACCCTTAACCTCTGGACTACTATAGTAGAAAACAAAAAGGGAATTGATGTGGTAACACTGGTACATTTTGTTCGTGGAAGTTTATCATCATAGGTTGGCTTGCAAAAGACAAACCTGTACACCCACTGATTTTACCAAGATAATGGATGTGGATAGTGTTTTTCGCATTGCTCTGGATTCACTGATAAAGACCACCGTCAGTTTGGATTGCTTCACTGACTGAGTGCAGGGATCTGCTAAAGCCAGTCGTTCCCTGTCGACAGATCTAAGGATCTTGATCTGTTACTGGTGCAAAAGTGAAGTCACTCAATAGATAAAAATCCAAAGAACATTTACTGAGATTAGTTGAGAAAAGTAGCATTTATAAACACAAGTGCCTGGCTGTCCACATGGCTTAGACAGGCACAATCAAGATCCTCTCTTCTTTCATCTTTCATTTGTACTTCAATGCATCAAATCACTCAAAGTATAACAAATGCCTGATGTTAAATAATGAACCAAATTTTTACACTGGTGTGTCAAGAATAGCAAGATGATGCAACAATATTGCATACAGTTTTACACTTGTATGCTTTGAGCTTGTCTTGGTTGACCTCTCAAGATGGAATAGAAAAAATGAATAGCAGTGACAGGTTGGCACATTATATCTGTTTGAAGCTGGCTATTTTTGGCAGAATCCTCTTTTGACATTTAGGAAGACTGAAAGGCTATCCTGTTTTGATGGTATACAACAACGCAACCCTTGGTCAAACACAAAACACAGGAGCACCCCTAACAAATGTGTGCTGCCATTCTTTCTGAGAAGATAGCCTCGTTGGTTCTACACATAATTGGGAGGACGGCAGTGACATTTCAACAACTCTAGTTTAGCATAGCCCAACAAGGCACTCAGAATCATTTGACTAAAACAATGCACCTGTGAAAAACCAATACAATTAACACAGGACTTTTTATTATAGACGCACTATACTATAGTCATTAATTCACAGTCAATCATAAAAAGTATTTGGTGGGCTCTGTATAAACACCATTCATTTCAAAAGATCAAGGATTATAGAAGATCGCTAATACAACACAGTCTCCTACAACTGATTCAAAAACACAAATTTTGCCCAAATGTTAAACATGAGGACCTAAGGAAAACAAATTAAGAAGGCTATGTCTTCATGCACTAAAATAAAACAGACGTTTATCTGAGGCACATGATACAAACCTCTCCTCATAAAGAACTCCTTGAACAGTTAATAGACAAATATAGCAAACAAAATACAGGGTTTTCTACTAAAAGCGGAACCTAGTAACCCAGTTTATTAGCTTTTCAAGGAGCTTTTCAACACACACATTTTGTGCAATGTCTAGTTGAATTATACCCATCTTATTTGGACATGAAGACTTAATTTCCATGCCCACAGTACCAAACAAATAGTAGACTAAGTGAGGGCATTACCTACCTATTACCAATAAACATATGTATTAGGGATTGACATGGTTATAAGAATATACGATAATTTTTAAATCATCTGGGTATTAAAATGTAGCAGTAGTATGTAGTTATTTAAATTTTATCCTCCATTGACGTAAACATTATTCATTTATTATCTGGCCAAAAAGCAAATTTCTACATATGTATATTCATATGTATTACCCATTTTAACATATTAATATGTTTTATAAAATACATCGTTTTTTTTAGCAACGAAAACATACATTTAGTAAATTGCACTCACAAAATCAAAACATACTGAACGGATGAACTGCATCAAAATTAACCAATCTACCCTTTGCGGTGTGGGCACAATTTAAACAATCCTTTAATTAAATTAAAGGCTACTCGTCAAGTGACACTAACCTCATTAGCGTGAAAGGCATACAAACTACAAAGCCATTGTAAAGTACTGCAAAAAAAGTTTGCAGAAAAAGTATAAGTAAGGTGATGACTTTGCAAACAAATAAAAATGTGTCAAGTTGACTGCAAAATAGAAATTGCAATGGGGAACGCGCATGCAACCTGATGTTACTCTAACATAATGCTTGATGGAATCTAAAGCAAAGGGGGCATTAGGAAATCACATATGTGGTAACTTGGCTGTAAATATGACTTTCTAAACTAAGGCTCATACTTAAATCTACTTAAAGCTTTTAAAGTATGGTCAATAATAACATGTTTCTATGTAGAGAAAACAGCCTGACCAACCTGGCCTTATCTGCCAGCACTCACCTCACTGGCAGAAAAGTCTGAGCAAAAGGAAAAGCCATGTCTGCTCCTCCCCACTGTGTGGGGTTTTGTTCTGCTAATCAGACAACATGCCTCAAGGATTCAGGAACCCTGGAACTGTTTCTGCTTAATAGACCAGCTCTTTCAACCAGACTCTCCGTCTCAGTCCACATGGGCTGATGCTGAACCTTTGCTGACAAACTATTCACTGTGTTGGGGTTAAAGACTTCCTCCATTCATAACGTTGTCCTCCCATCCCCCTCCCTCCCTTAACCTCAGCTGTGGTTCTTCTCTTTCCTTCCCTTACTCATTGTGTGCTTTCTCTATTCCCTTTCGTTCGAGCACGGACCATTCTTCGTGCAATAAGACTAACTGGTTTTGAACAGAAAAACTGTTTATTATTGGAACACTGCCTGATGCTGTCCATATGGGGTGAATATAGTTAGTTTCTTGGACCTATACTAATCTTGAATCTTGGTCCTGTACTAGTTAACTTTAAGTGTGTTACTTTATTTACGAGTTCCCTGCTTTTCATGATCGTCATGCATTAGGAGGAAGGAAAAATAAGGAGGAAAATAAATTTGCCGCCTGACAATAGGAGGCAGCTGCTCCTCAGCTGAATCTGCAGACCAAGCTTGTTACCATCCCCCCGACATGCCTCTCAGATAGAAGACTGACCCCAGACTCATATCGCTTTACACCACTTGTACAAAGGCCGAGGCATAGCATGGCATGTCAATGCATGAACACGCTTTGTTTAGACTGATATCAAGTTATTGTTGTCCGGTATAATTGAGAATACTGGAAAGAGGTACGCTGAGTTTTGGTCCAACATAATGCAAATTCCCCATCAATAATAAAAATACCAATAAAAATAATAAATTAATGAGAAATAAGAATCTTTTTTAAGACCTGAAGCTATGGGCAGACCCTATGGGCAACACTTGTACAGGTTCTGGCAGGTTTGTCAGACTAGCAAGACGTACTGTAACAAGGGCCTACTTTGTTTCACTAGCATACAGAGCAATTTTTTTTTACTACAAAATAAAAAACACAAGAATGGCTGAAATTATAAAATTTCCTGTAATTAGGATACATTTTACCTAGTAACGAAGGGACATGAGAATGTGAAAGTTATTAAGCACACTGGAGATCTTGCTTTCACATACATACAACAACAAGATCATCACAAAATGACGACATCCATTGGGTGAGGACTGGATTGAATTAATTAGCCTTAGGACAACTAGCCTTATTTTAAGACAACTAAATAGGATACATCTTTTTACACTTTCACACCTACACTTTTACAATTAACCTCAACCTTTTTCTATTACGGAAACCTAGCGTAAGCTCAGCCATCAAACTCTTTTACGTAGTATTTATGCAGTTTTATAAAGAAAAGAAAAGAAAAGTAAATCTCTCAAAGCAACAAACTATGTCCAACTGGATAAGATTTAAAGAATACTTCAATTCTTTGCTTCTTTCATAATTGACTTCATTCAAATCTTTGTCACCAGTGCCCTTTAAACCCTGGAATGAGCTGTCATAAAATGTAACTTCAGTTGGTCTAACATTCAAAACATATGGAATCAAGCTATGTCTCACAAGACACTCCGATCTCTTTCAAAGTTGCATGTAGTTGCATGTGGGGTAGGGGATATGTTCATAATCTAATTTTGTCTTTTATTTGACACAGTAGCTGACACGTGTCTGGTTACACCTCAATAACATGGCATAATAAAAATGATTCGGCAGAAAGACCTTGAGGCTATCCCAATTACAGCTCTGACAAAGAATTTGTTAAACATTATTTAAAAAAAATTATTGTACATTTTAATTTCAAAGGTGGACCAGCATGTCTTTCAGATACTCGACTGTGTCAGGTGCCGAATGTGATCCCAACTGTGATGGTGGGACCATTCTTCACTCAAGGTCAGCGTTCTGGGCAACATGTATTTCCCTTAACACTTGAGGACTTCTAAGGAAACTGACACAGCTTGAATTCCGGACTAAGTAACATGGATTTACGGAGTCAAACAGGCCTCTTTGAAGCCCTCCCCCACGCTCCACTTTCAGAGCAGTAGGGAAAAGGAAGGCACACTCTACCCAAGCTCCCTCCCCCCACCTTTCTACCCAAGGCATTGCTAGGGGTTTGTGGGATTAGCAGTGGACCACAAAAGACAGACGACAAGTCAAACACCTCCCTGCACGGCTGGTTTAATACGTGAGAGCTTGAAAAGACATCTCAGGAGCTCACAATAGACAAACTGATCAACTCAATGTACGGGTGGGATACGAATGAGTGATAGCGTTGTCACATGATTATTTCGCTGATCTGGTGGGAGACAAAACTTATTTTTAACAAGCAAGCATGGTCGAGCTATCCAAGACTTGCTTTCAATTAGGAAAACAGATGCCAACTAAAACTTATATATATATTATCAAAATTAAATTAGCACCTAATCAACAGGCAAACAAACTACAAAAACTAATTTGCAATAATTGATTTGGCTAACTAGAATGTTACCCAAACATAATCTACATTATTTTCTGCCAATCTTCTTCAAATACATAGAATTTACAGGACATTAATACGCTATTCATATTCTGAAGTAATATGACTGGATAATGAACTGTTAACAACTCTCAGAACCATTTAACGTTAAAACTGAAGCTTTTCTTGCTCCAATATAATTTGACACATTTGCAAAACAACTGAAACAAAAACAACACACCATTAGAAGACAGTTTAGAAATCTACTAAAATAAATGAAGACTCCCAAAGTTGGAAAGAAATATTTTAAAAGCCTACCTTTTCATTTTTCACTCTTTTCAAAGTTCTGCTTTCACAAAGACTATTGTCTAGCTCCTCTGGTTCCGTTTTTATGATCAATGCTGGTACTATCCCAACAGGTTCAAGTGCAATATCCTCCATATGATCGGGTCCTGATAAGTCCTGTGTGTTCTCAAAGGGTACATTGCGGTTACCCCCCAAGGTCACTTGTGCTTGACTCACAACCTCCTTCTCAGACGAGGCCAGTGTCACTACTGCACTTCCCTCGGGTTTCTCTTTCTTACTTTTCCCACTTGTCCCATCCTTCTCCTTTTTACCACCCATCACACCTCGGGAAGCTTTTGTTCCCTTTTCCATGTTTTTCCCACTAGTGGAATTGTTGCCAGTGGATACGGCACTAGGTAACGTGCTTATAGGCTCCCCTTGGGTCCGTCCAGGGGTATCTTTCTTGGCCCCATCCCCAGCTTTGTTACTATTGTCTTTAGAGTTCTTGCTGCGTTTGGATTTAGATTTGCTTTCTTTGCCCTGAGGGCCAGACACCGGGCTAACAAATCGTATGTTGTCAGGCAATGCTGCTACTGCACTGGGTGGTGCCGCCATGGCCCCTCCGTCCTTGCTGCCAGACATTTCAAGTTTGTCCTTTTCTAAGTCTGCGTCAAGGTCGATAATCAGATTTCCAACACCAATATCCCACTCATCACCGCTGTCATATGTTTCCACCGCATTAGAGTCCACACCTTTCCCGCCTGCAGTGCCACCACTTAGGGACATTTTAGTGCCAACAGCCCAGGTTTGTTTCAGTGAGGTCTGACAACCTCGCAGACGGTTGGGGCACTGAGGCGGGGATTAGAGAATCCTTACGGTGTAGGCGTCCCCTTTCCATTTAACCACGTATCAACCTGGGGGAAAGATGAAAAAATCAGTTAATACCAACCAAAGGGAGTGCAGGTTAGATGGTGCCAGCACTAAACTGAGCATTTTGAGAAACAGAGAGCACATCGGTTCAGATGTAAACTAAATTTGAACACATTTTCAGGTGATGTTCAATCAGTGTTGGTCAAAATATTTCGACTTAGGCAATAATTTGAGTTGGATAAAAAAACAGAAACACAAAGAAAAATCCTCACGCAATTGGTCCCCTACACTACCACAGCATTGTCCAAAAACAGTCTTAATTATGACTCCCCACGATCACCATGGCAACCATAGTAGGGATCCTTATTGACAGCCATTGCGGGACCTGTCATTCTGAGGGAGTAGGCCTAGCTCTTAGAACTCATTAAAACGTTTGACATTTTAACAGTGATAAAGAATACATTATCTGCCCAAATTGAACCACTGTTTTTAACAGTACCGGTACAGTAGAGGCTCTGTCACAAAGGGTCAACTATTTTTTGCTTACCCTGAAGCACAAGTCCTTGTTGGAGGCCAATACAATTTCAGCCATAGAAAAGTAGTGCTGGGTTGTTCAACGTATGTAAAACACATGAATAAGTGAATATATCAGGTAGTTTTAGACACTGTTCAACGGTAGGTTCACATTACGCAACCCAACCTTGACTTTTTGGTTTCCTTCCATTGTGTCTTTTACATTGTTAAGCTGTAACAGTGCCATTGTCCTTGCCAGTTTTGAACCCCATTGTTCGCAGGCCTTTGTGCCACTCACATTGCACCATATAACAATCTCCAGAAATGTTTGCTACAAAATGACACCGGTTTCATAATATGACAGCAATAGAATGCCTGGATAATTAAACAACAGCAGTTGTGTCGTTTGCATTCACTGCACTATTATGCTGGTTACGTCTTAACTTCCCTTTCATTAAAGAGGAATCCTTTTAAAACGATCCTATAAATCGTCCATAAGCTATGTGCTTCGCTGTGAAGTCCCTGTCTTCAGTTTGATGACACAGCCCCTCCCCCTTTCCCCCCAATACCAACTCTTCCTACTCCATCTCACACAAGTAAATAATTAACAGACCCATCTGCAGCTTTGCTATCCCCCTGTGATAAAAAAACATGCTGCTGTAGCTAACAACCCTAATAGCATACAAGACTTTGGAGTGGCAGGGAGATGGGATCAATATCAACAAAACCACAGCACACCTTAAGCTGATTTTCTTTTAAATATGTTGCATATTTGGAACCGTTAGGAAAGTTATATAGGATTTTAACTTGTTGGATTAGTATACAAAAAGGAACCCCCAAACAAAATTATTTGTGATTCATTTTCCCATTAATTAATGTCATCTATGAATAGCCAGACAAAATTCTGATGTAAACATTTCTGTTTTGGTAGTTGGCTACCATTGAAAAGTTGATGGTAGTAGAGACAGAGGCCTTCGGTCAATATGGGGAACAACTTTCAATTTAGGCACTTGTAAGTGTTATAAAAAGGTGAAAAACCCCATCTAATAACAGATCCTGCCATCTGACCACTGCGCTTGCTTACTACTTAAAGATGGCTCCCCATAGACAAGCATTGGAGTTTGGAGGGCAGAGAGTCGCAGCTGTTCCTGTTTGGCTGAGTAAACAGTTGTGGGCCGGGGTCTAATTTGTCCAACACCTCCACAAAGATGGAGTTGTAACTCTAGCGGCAGTTGACCTACTGTACTGCTTCTAGCAAGAACTGCAGTACAATGCCATTTCAAATGTTCGACTGAGGAAACTTACTAGTGTGAGGCTTGTTGATATAAAAATAATTGTTGTCTTCCATCATTCTTTACCTTGTGTCACAGAACAGACTTCTCACTGTACAATTTCCACCTACCCAGTAGAAAGGGTCATACTACATTTTCCTTGTCAACAGAGGTAACTTTTTGGGGGGATTTAGACTAAGTATAGATCCAGATGGTTACAGAGAAAAACCCACCATTAAGAATTTCCACTTGTCATCAATAAGCAACACAGTGTCGCTTGTAAGTATAACTTTTACAAACGCCTTTCGGGGATTTTTTTTCCTGAAAATGCGCAACTCTCCACAGAAGTAATTGCAATATTTATAAATATATTTCAACACCAACACATTGAGAAGCCTGATTTAAGAAAAAATGTTCTCCACATATTATTATCGATGAATCACTGGTGGCAAGCTGACTAACTTGACAGCATTATCCAACCAGCCTATTTTGGCAGTGCAGAAGATAACATTATATATTATTATGCCACCCGCATATAAACAGGTCTCCATCCAGACAGCTACACATACAGGAACCTATTTGTAATTGGATTGTGCGCCTGAGCTGGTTACCAAAATAGAATCTGTACCAAGGTGACGGAAATCAGAAACCTGGCTGCAGGTCAGCAAGCATTCCTATCAGAAAATGCAAACCTGGGAAGTATTTGCTGCGCAAACTAAGTTGAGCTGGGTTGTCTAGTAGATGAACATGATATTTCAGACTTTGTATTAACTGCAGTCAGATTATATGTTGATCTATTTTTGACTCACAGTGCCAACGTTTATCCTAAACTTCAAGTTGAAATTTGCACTCTTAACTATGCCAAACATATTAAAGCCTAAATACACATAATGTGAAATAGGCAAAAATTGGAGAGGGCTGTCTGTTGCTGAACCCCGTACCAAACCAGTGCAGTTGATCAGAAAGCAATGCATCGTCTTGCACATCATGTATCACACTTGCCAAACATCTAGGACACTAGGAGTATCCATAGACTTCTTCAAGTAGTTTGGCTAGCCAACGTGAACATCAAGCTAGCTAACGTGAACATTAGCTAGCTAATGTTACTTAGCCACGATCACTCAACTACAGTTACCATTATTTAGTAAACATTAGATGGTGAACATATCACATAATTCGTTCGTAGCTTTCGGTCGTAAACAATACCTTATGTAACCAGATGTGACCCGTAGGTTCAGCAGAACTGCAGACAATGACTGAGAACTCAGAATTAAGGTTAGCTAATATGTTAGCTGCAGACTGAATGCTAACCGGAGCTAGCTTACTAGCTAGTTAACGTTGGCTAGTCAGCTTTTCACGCAAGGCGAGTAATAGTACGTACTTTTTAGCTACTTAGAAAGCAGAATTACCCAGCGATTATAAAATCCTAAAACCACTTACTCCTATTCCATGGTTCGGTCTGTCAGATGATTACGTGCACTTCATAAAAGAGGTAAAGCTATTAAACTGGATTAACGTTGCAAGAAAATCGGATATACATTTGTCAGAAGAATCACGAAGGGGCAATTGCAATGCCTAAAAGTGCTATTCCCTGAACGTTACATCCAATGTGCAAGACGGGGAGGCCAGCCCAGCAATTCACTGGACTCCAGCCATCAGACTTCGAGAGCCCGTTTCAAATCGAAAATACCGGCCTCGATCGGACATTTTTCAGTTCAACATCAACTCCTACATTGCACTTATTTCCTCCAAAGTTCCGGTTGTATTAAATTCCACATTGAAAATTCTTCCATCACGGGTTATTCCTAACGATTTGTAGTATTTTCCAGTCCAACGAATGTGTGGCTGTTCTTCGTATTCTTACTCGGGATACAATGTAACCAAAAAGCAGCAGCGCGAGCAGCTGGAAAATCCAGGACAAAAAATCCACTCGGATTGAACTTCATACTCCGGCCAAAAAAGGAAACCTCCGTATGAGAATACGGAGCTGGATTCCTAAACGGACCATGATTTTCTGTTCGTGTCCTACGTTGGAATCAATGCCAGTTTGGTACCATTTGAATACAGGATTTATGGACTTAAAGCGCTATATACTAGTGCAGAAATAGACATTGTTGCAATGAGTGGGCGAATGCGTGTGTACTATAATTGTTAGGTCTCACCATTGTATGCAACCCATCCATTTGGGTGCCACCATTCTTTAGGGCAGATATTCAACACTGCTGACTATAGGACAGTCATATGCTGTCATACTATTGCTGAAAATCCTCAGGTAGACTACTTCTTCAGCCTCTTAATTACATATGTCGAAAGGAATAAGTAGCCTGAACAAAGTTAGCATATTATCAATGTAAAATAATAAGAAAATAAGTAGCATAAAACATAAGAAAACGTGATTCCATTACTCAGAAAGCACTACAGCTAACCTTTCATGTTTACCCTCTTCAAATCCATTATATGATTTTTTCTCTCTTGTTCTTCTCTACTGGTTTCCCCAGCAACAAGGATATGATAATGTTGTTTTTGACATGACAGAAGGAATCATCTTGCTAACAAACAGAGACAACAGGCACAGTGAGGGCAGAGGGGTAGGAGGGAGTGGGGAGAATGAATGAGCACATATTGAGGAAAAGCAGAAGCCAGTCAACATATTCAATTTTCTTTCAATGCTTACTGTCATTCCATGAAGCGGGTACATTCATCCACAAACTGTCAGCGAGCTGTAGGAAATTGGAAAAAAGAGAGCGGAGTTCACATTAGGATTCTCCTGTAAATGATAACAAACACATACATCTCCACTTGACATGTTAGGAGTTTGCTAAAAGTGACGAGTTATGTTGACATGACAATACTTTCTGCACACAGTCCTACAATGTGCAGAGATTCCCATCCTAACACAGTGGTGCTCTTTCACTTTTCACATCTTCATAGGAGCAGTTCAGAGAGTCATCATCTTGCTTGAAGCTACAAAGATGGAGAGGACAGAGATATTTGCAAAAGTTCAGCCAATACCCCCCTCCTTACCATATTGGCCTACAATCCGAAACCGACAACCATAGACCATCAGCCTATATGACCTGTATCACAAGCTTCTACAAGACAACCGCACGCAAAATGCAGCAACTCAGCTTAGACAACTGGGTTCAAATTCAAACATAAGTACTTTTCAGGACACATTTTCGAGGTTGTCAACAAAACATAAAGGCACCAGAATAAAATGAGCTAAATACTTTACAAAATAGGGAAAGTAACATTTTACAGAGATTATACTTGCCTGCATAGGAGCACATAATATGAGCCATTTGGAACTACAAAAATCAATTTTGAACAGCTTTCATTTGGCTGCATCTTGGGAAGATTGTCAGCAATTTAACCGTACCATTTTGAGTAACCCCCACTTCACTGTATAACTTCACATGATTGAATAGGGACACAAGGTTGTGAGAGAAATTTAAGCCATTGAATCTTTCAAAATTGCTTGACAACAAAGCCCTGATTGGAATGAAAAATCAATTTTAATGCAGTTGCTCAGCTGTAGCAACTCAAAAAACCTCTGCCAATGAGGAAGGTCTAGAACTTGTTTAAAGGAGTTCGGGGTCACATCCAGGAAAAAGTATTAGATTTTTGTACCATATTGACATTTTCTTTACAGCATTTGCGGTGTTTGGGAAAATTTAAAGATAAGATCATCTTGCCTAATACATTGCTCAGCTTAACCTGGAGGTAATCTACTGGCCTTTTTCTACATGGCATATTACTCGTGAGGGAAATAGCAATACAAACGTTCACTTAACGTATTCAGATGAAGCAACCTCAAACCTTCTGACAAACCATAGCGACAGCCCATGAGCCACTTTTGGCTCGGCAGATGAACATGGGCTGGCAGGCCTAGGGCTGCAGACAGGACTTCTGCTCTATTTAACAGCTTTGTAAGCCTAGTTCTTACATCAGCAATCCATGGCATGTCCAATATACAGGCAATCATGGGTGGATTGAGGAAATTATACATTCAATGACCTCAAAGGAGCAATTGAAAAGGAAAGAGAACAGACAGTAACAGACGGCATATGTTTGAGCTGATGGCAAGTATGGAATACATCTTTGACCAGAAGACAGGATTGAAATTAGGCTACTTGGGTGCTTTGCATTTCCACAATATCACAGGTAATGATTAGGCTATAAGTGGGCAGTGGGGGTTGGAGGTCTAAAATGATAGATGTTTAAAAAGTAGGAGTATACAAGAGATCTTGCTTCCATTCCATCTTGGAGGGTTAATTTTCTCTGAGCACAGCGCAGGAGAAAAAATCTCTTTCACATTCAGATCTCTCACACTGGGCCTTTGTCCTGATAATTAGACCTTTCCATCATTTACACATGAAAATTGGGCAGAACGATGCCGCTCTATGTTTATTGAAACATGAACTGTGAAAACTTCACTGTAAGATTGTCATGATAAACACAAACCAAGCATGCGTTTTTGTGAACCTGGAGTCTATTCTCATACAGACAAATGCGCTGATCTGAAATATGGCCACACACAGGGCAAGTATGTGAGATCCTTAAATCAGTGCTGGAAAACACCTTTTTATGATAGCGAGGTGGGGACGGCGGCAACAGGAATATTGCAAATATTGTTGCTATGAGGATTTTTTCCCGCACTATGTCATGGGGTTGTTTTATCAGCCAGCAAATAATCGTTTTTTCAAGCAAATTGTGGGCAACAATACCAGCCGTTAAGAAATAAATTGCAGTGGCATTCTAAAGCAGATAATTGTGTTTTGTAGATCTACATATTTAACCACCTATGTAGCCTTAAGTCAGTTGTACAGCCTCGGTTGCCATTGAGCTAAATCTATTCTAATTCTAATAGTTGAATACAACATTAACATTTATGAAAATATATACAAACTTTCATATTACAAAAACAAGTTATTGCAATACAAAAATAAAACCCCTTAAACTTGAGTTACTTTCAACTGTTTTATTGCAGATAAGAATCTGTTCAAATAAACAGCTCAAAAAAATCCATGATCTTGATATCATACCTATGCTCTTCCATCAAAGCACTAGTATTTGCTTTATTTTGATACATTAAGAAAGCCAATAGACATAATGATCTGAGAAAATCTGACGTGTGCAAAGCTGTCTATCCAATGAGGTCAGCAAACCCCCCCTTATCTTCTCTTTTTTGTGTCCGCCTTTTCTCTCTCAGACATCAGACTGCTGCTGAAGGAACCAGCCCCTTCTTGGCACCCTGGTGATACTGATTCTCCAGCTTCCCTGTGAGAGAGTGGAGCAAAAAGGGTGGGAGTGAGCGAGAGGTGGAAGGTATGATTCAAAAGCTCATCAAAGGGACATCATGACCTTTCAGAGAGCTGAAGGCCTGCGGGTTAGATGTATCCTAGTTAGAATCAAGAGGAAGATAGGCCTTGCGAGAGAAAAAGGCCAGCATAGTTGTTGATCCCACAGCTACCAGAGAATAGCCCAAAACATTTGTTGCAAGACATTTAGCCAAGCAGTCCATACTAGTGCTACAGATGTATATTTTAAAATGCCTCGAAGAATCCAAAATACAAGGTGTATTTTGATTTTGTCAAGTTTAACTTACACACAACAGTGTTTCTTTAACATTGTGAAATGTTCCTAACTAATCTATTTGTCTTAGCATAAACATATCCAACAGAGAATTGAAGGACCAACAACAAACCCATTAATAGTGAGGTGGCAGTTCACCTCTAGAGTGTAATTAGGAAGGTTTGGTGTCACTGCACCTGACTATTTCTGTGAACCGCTAACACCAGACTTAGGCTACTTCAGGCTTAGCCATTGAATTTCCGACTATACTGGGAGGTACAGAGGGAAACCAAGCATGGGGGGATGGGGGCAAAGAAGGGGTGGAAGAAATAAAGGCAGTGAGCCAGAGAGAGAGAAAGAGCCAGAACCGAGGGAGCAAGATGGAGACAAGAGAGAAAGGTTGAGTTGGGAGAGCGAGCTACTGAGAGAGAGAGCAACTCTAAGAGAAGGCGAGGCAGAAAAGCTGGCACATCGATTGGCTGAGATAATTTCCCATTGATTGCTGCTCTGTTTGAGGCTTTCTGTAGCGAGGTTTATTGCCCACACA
>JAVQJS010155596.1:0-10674 GCA_036024795.1 Galaxias rostratus
GAACTTTCTACGTGTATCATCCATATACAGAGAGACCAGCTCCTTTTCATTGTTTTTATCAACGACCTGCATTTTGCCGTAATGGATATTAACGACTATGGATGTATTTTTACTAAAAAAAGCAAACAACTATGACTTGCGTTATCGATAGCTCACAGATTAATTAATACAAATAATAATGATAACATAATTTTTTTGGTCAATGTTTAAAAAAAAAAATCTGAAGATTTTTTTTTTTTTTACTACAATTCATGCCGGGTCCACACAGAGACTTCTTGCGGTCCGGATGTGGACGGCGGTCCGCCTATTGGGGACCCCTGCTCTAGCCAATCACAGGGCTCTACTAATGAATATTAATGCACACTGCAGCAACTGATTACTAGTGACGGTCTTCACCAAAAACTGCTTGTGAGTAGGAAGCACAGAGAGGCACCTTAGAATAATTTAAAACATTTAAAAAATATATATATATAAACATTATTTTAGCTTAATAGACACAGACTGTCTGAAAGTAAACAATTCAAATTTGTAAAGGGGGACTGCATGGTCCCTTACCTTGCCTGCTTGCTGTGCCGGTTGGGGTGTAGTGCACATTGAGGCTTAGGAGGGTGAAGGTGCGTGGGGCAGCAATACTGATGGGAGTTCACGTGGCTGTTAGATGGCAGACTGGAGTAGAGAGAATAGGTGCAAGAGAAAGAGGTGGGAGCAGAAGTGATGCTAGTAAGTTTGGATGGAAAAGTGGAACAGGTAGAGTAAGACGTGACAGATAGTGAGAGACAAAAAAGAGAAAGAATAGAAAGGGAAAGTCAAGAAAGAAACAGAAAACTACACCATAATCATACTTTGCAACATAAATTTTCCAAAAATCTGCTCGCAACAAATTACTGTACAATAAAACAATTCATGATGCTTTTTTGCTTTTTTGTTTTGCCTTAGTTAGGTTGCAGTGTTTCTTGCTAGTGTAGACTTCAGAAAAAAGTTTGTAATTTGTCTGTATTTTCAACATAAAGATGTGAAATAAATAGTTATAAATTATAAACTATTGCAAAACAAGGTTTTTATATAAATAAAGTAATCATTTTAACATTTACTTTGATAAAAACATTGCCTTAAGCACAAAATTTAGGACGCTTGTCCTCACGGCTTGAATTCTGATATGCAATTTAAACTGGGTTGACAGTCGTGGCAAATTGTCAGGGCATTTAGACAGTGCCCTGTAATTCTCAAATGATAAAATAAACATATTTTATGAACAATTCAACGGTTATGCCCTAAATGTTTCACACACATGCCAAATTTTGTGCTAGTTCATTTTATTTGACCAAAAGTTGAAAGGCATGATCCTATGTGGGAACAAATGTTAAGAAAATTGTATTAAAAACCATAAAAAGTGAGTAAGTATTTCCTGCAGAGCGTAATTTATCAAGTGAGGAAATATAATCCTCTTTACAGGTGGTAAATATCCCTGCACAGTTGGCAGAAAGCACCTGCAGGAATAAGCGATAGGGATAGGTATAGGTATAGGAATAGCCATCCATCCATTATCAGAACTGCTTATCCCATGCAGGGTCACAGGAGGGCTGGAGCCTATCCCAGCTGACTTTGGGCGAAAGGCAGGGTACACCCTGAACAGATCGCCAGTCCATCGCAGGGCTAACACATAGACATACGATCTCTCACACACACACATTCACACCTACGGACAATTTAGAGTCACCAATTTACCTGCATGTTTTTGGGATGTGGGAGGAAACCAGAGTATCCGGAGGAAACCCACGCTAACACGGGGAGAACAAGCAAACTCCACACTGAAAGGCCCTCAGGTGGGAATCGAACCCAGGACCTTCTTACTGTGAGGCAACAGTGCGCCACTGTACCACCCCTATAGGAATATCTCTCATCTTAATAAACATTTTTTTTAAATAACTGCCTGTGCCGATAGCTGATATAGAGGGGGTGGCTCTGAGATGTTATTGTTCACTGCTAAGTATGAGGTCATTATTGTAGCAAAACTATTTGTAAATGCGAGCGGAGAGTTTTGTGTCTGTATCTCAATCTGTGTGAGCATAATCAGATTGATAAATGTGTACTATGGCCTGTGAATGTGTACAGGTATCTGCGAATGTGTTTTTAGATTTGAGAGTGTATAGAGAGTTGAATATGTGTTAACAAACCAGTGAATGTCTGAACAGATCAATAAATGTGTAAACAAATCTGTTAAAAAGTATGTGAATATTAATGGCTGTAAGTATTTGGCAGAGATCTGTGCAAGTGTGGCGATTTGTCTGTGTGTAAAGGTTTGTCTGTGTGTCTCTAGAAATTGTTACAACTCCAAAGGTGCACTTTGACATGTAACATCCAATCAACGTGTTTAAAATAATGTCATATGAGCCATTTATTTAAATATACACATAAAAGTAAGTATCAGATGCAGTAGGTCTGTCTTATTTATTTTTTGGGTGTATTTAAAAATAATTGTTTCAATAATATTAAACAACTATTTATGGACCATGTGATATGCAAATTATCAAATAGCATATCTGCTGCAGCCTAGTTATATTCACTATTGGTTTCCATATAGAATAGCATGCAATTGAGTGATGTATCTCATTTTTGTTGTGAAATTAGATATAAAGGTTGAATTCATATCTAAATAACCATATTTAGCCCTGCGGACTTAAAGTATACTTATAAGCACTATAGATTCACAACATGAAAAGTTATTTTGTGAAACAAAACGTGTTTATTAAAATAACTTTAGCCATGCCATTTATGTTAAGTGGGACTTCAGTTTAATTGTGCCCCTCACCACTCATCTTTAATTTCTTCAGACTGTTTATCAAATTCTTCCTGCTACAAAAATCTATAGGACGTTACATTAATTTAGCAAATTTAATACTGTGTTGGATAGAAATAAGGCATGGCGCACTAACATAACTTTCATAGAAATTTAAAAATCACTTCTTAATAGTAATAAATTGGTATCCACACTTAACTAATCCAATCACCTAATCTAATAACCCATCGTTACAAGATGGCCGAACAATAACTTCAACAAAAATTATGAACGTACAGTCCACTCATACTTTGGAACCTAACCCAATTTACATGAAAG
This sequence comes from Galaxias rostratus, assembly GCA_036024795.1. Taxonomy (NCBI): domain Eukaryota; kingdom Metazoa; phylum Chordata; class Actinopteri; order Galaxiiformes; family Galaxiidae; genus Galaxias; species Galaxias rostratus. Next base: position 3,116 of record JAVQJS010155596.1, read on the forward strand.
TAAAATAAATATGCTTTTTTTACAAGTTGAATCTAAAACGAACAGTTATCGATCACGTTACAAAAGAAGCAGAGCCTGGATCAAAGCTCCTCAAAAATAGAAAAGACAACTGCAACAGCTCTAACGTAACCAACAACTGCATTTACACAGCGGTGTAGAAAATTGCGCTGTTTAACGTTTGATTGAATCGACACAAACATAACGTTTTTGTTGGTCTGTCTTTTAAACTATTCAGGAGTAAAACTTAGTTTCACAACATATAATTGTTAATATCAATCCAGCTCTTGCTAATTCACTGTTATCTTCCAAATAGCATAGCTTTTGTTCTAACTCAAAAAAAATCATTGACTTTAAGCAGTCAAATAGAAAATATGTTGTATTTAATATGAAATGATTGAATTTGTTGTATTTAATATGAAATGATTGATTAATTTGTTTAAGCACATATCTGTACGCCACGCCACTGATATTCAATCTTTCAACATATCTACCGCTAAAACATCAGTAGTCATTTTAAAACTCAAGATTGGTGGCAAACACTGAAGTCAATTAGAACCTGCTTCTTTTAGATCGACATGGCCAGTCAAAAGCGGTACGTTCCAAGCATTTAAGACACATTTCTGGTGCCTTGCCATAATATTAAACAAACTTAGACTAATATTGACAACAATCGCTCTTGGGACATGACCTTGAGCAACACAGTTAGCGAACAGAAGTTAGCGAGCAATTGATTCGAAAAGTTTCGAAAAAGAAATGGGTTTGTCAACAAGACCGAATATATTTGGAGGTACCGTCGATTAAATTGAGTTTCTGCCGGATTCGCGGGAAGCCATTTTGAGTTTTCGCTCACTTAAAATCTTTATTACTTGCAGATTTGGTTTGGGCTGCTGCAATTACCCAAATATTAAACTTGGATTACTAAATGTAACATTGACACTAGGGATGGGTCATGCGCACAAGCATCGGCTCTGAGAGCCGGCTCTTTGTAGTGAATAAGAAGAGCCGGCTCGCATGGAGTGAGACCCGGGTCTCGGAAAAGAGCCGAATTTCCCATCACTAACTGACACGTGGTGGCCTTGTTAAACCCACATTGAAGTGCAAGCACACTACCAGGGTTGCCAGATCTGACTGACAATTTCCAGCCCAATCACAACGTAAAGCCCGCCCGACTCAATGAAAACCAGCCCAAATCACAACCTCTCTAGAAATTCACGTTAAAGACGTAAGACGATCACATACTTCATAAAAAGCACGTCATAAGCACAAAAGATTAACAACTGCACTAAATAACAAAGATAAAAGGTAAAACAAACAGCCTCCCCACAAAGAGTGCAATCCGACAACCAAATAGACAACACAGAAACGTTATCCAATACCAACGTGGCGAAACACCTGAATCCGACTGACTGTAAACCTATGCAGACAGGCTTTCAATAACCTTTTTCTGTCTCGCTCTCACATATACGCAAACCCCCACACACGGACACACACCTGCACGCAGTGTAGACCTATGAAACATTTTATTTTTCGCACAAAGCAATTAAACGTTTCTAAGTTGATCCGCAAAGCTAAAGTCAGTCACAAAGTGCATACAGAACAACAGGGGAGGTTTGAAAGTGGCTGATGTCAGCCCGTTCCTGCTCAGGCCAGAGCGCACTTACATGAGGCTGGAAAGAAGTGGCAGCCCCATGCGATTTCTTGTGTCATCCTTCAGCAGCGCCACTCGGGAAAATTCCCTTTCAACATGAGCATTTGAAATGGGCAGAGTGAGCAATCTGATAGCACCCAGAACTAGTTCGTTGAAACAACTGTTTCCTCCTGCGTCTTTGAATGCTTCAACTTCAAGCCAAAATGCTTCAGTGGCCTGTTTGCGTGAGAAGCCGGCTGATGCTACGTTTCTCCACTGGCACTCTGGGGTGTTGCCTGGACATGAGAAAAGTTCAGTGGACAAGTGGAAGACTCTCTAGGCATTTATGGTGGACATCACCACTTTGGGGCACAGCAGCTCCAATTTGCGCAACATTTCAATTGATGCTGGCAGGCGCAATTGATATTGCACAAGGACTTTCTTTAGGAAAGAATAACACCGCGCTGAGATTGCATCCTTCAGTTCAGGTGCTAGTGTGCTGGACTCCAGCAGCTGCTGGAGTGTGGTACCCAGGTCAGCATCCTGATGTGAGAGGTAGATGCTGGGCGATTTTAGATCAAGTTCCCGGAGATCTCTGTCATTATTTATGCGCAGTACACTGGGCTTAAGAACTCTTCTCAGTGTAGACATATAAAGTCGATCAAGATTCCGAAATCCATCTTGTGTGTCTCCGGTTTCCAGCTGGAAGTATTTGTTCACCATTTTAATTTCTTTTAACACAGGGCGGAGAAAGTGCATGTACAGACTGTTTGCTTTGTTGCTATACATTTCTTTCAAAATCCTGGCTGAATAGCAGTGCTCTGCATCTGATGCCAAACTGACGTGCATTTTAAGGGCATCCTCTTGATCCAGAATTCTTTGGATGCAGTCTGAGATCACTAACCAGCGAGTTGAGCTCGGGGATACCAGCTTCAGCGGACAGCCTCCGTCATGACGGAGTCTCGTAAACCGCCTTATAATCACTCTGGCGTTTTGCTAAGTGAGCAAACCAGTTATATGTTTCTCTTATCATGTATTCCAGATTGCTGGGGAGAAGTTGCATGGCTTTGTTAGCTGCAATATCCAGGGAACGACAAACGCAGCGAATAAGGTGTAGACTTGGCTACATTTGTTTGAGGAGTGTAAAAAGAGAGTGATTTTTCCCTACCATAACACTTGCTCCATCAGTTGCAATCCCAACCATGTTTTTTATGTCCAGGCCACACTGTCTTAGAAAAGCAACAATGGCTTCTGATATCCCATTAGCATTAGAGTCTAGAAGCTCCACAAATCCCAGATAAGTGCTGATAAACTTGTTGTGCTTCACTGTTCGGTACTTCACACATATACACAGGAGCTTGATCACGGATATCTCAGTGGTCTCGTCTAAATACAGTGAATATGGAGATTCACCTATATCCTGCACCTATTCACCTATAACCTTTTTGTGGCGCCATGTTTTTTTAAATCGTTAAGTTGTGCTCGGATTTCTGTTTTACAATATTTGCAACGAGCTTTAAAGTCATCTTCTGGGACAGGGGCAATCCACGTTTTTAGCTCCGGATCAGTCTCCCATTCCTTCCTGTATGATTTCTTATATTTTCCCAACTTTGGCATGTTGCAGTAGCTAAAGGCTTTAAAGTTTAAATGGACCTCAGTATAGCATTAGCTTGGTTCTCTAACCGCGCTTACGGTTGACAGTGACCAATAGCATTTCCTAGAGTGACATTTGATTAACCAATGACTATCACTGATTATGATATGATATGATAAAGTTGAGTAGATTCAATCTCATTTCAAAATAAACGAACAATATGAATTACAGGACACAGCATTGTATTGAAATGTGTAGGTTTTTACTTTTTTACCATGTAATTGCCATGACAAATATTTTGTTAATATTTTCTCTGGAATATTTCCTAAAACAAAACAAATTCTGTGAAAAGCAGCCCAAATTTGAATCAACCCGCCCAATGCCTATTTATCCCGCCCAATGTGTTCAAAAGAAGCCCAATTGGGCGGAAACCCTATTGTATTAGAAAGCTTTCACTTTTAACTCATTGTAATTTGTAAATTGTAATTGTAACGATTTCATATGAAGGCTTAACATGTTCTACACTGCATCTATGACAGTGAATATCTGTGAGAACAGGGGTGGTGGGCCATGCAGCGGTGGCTCAATGCAGTGGTGGCGAGGACCTGTAAATGGGCCCCCACTAGGCTGTACGAAGATTCAAGACAGATTCAAGGGGAAATTTACGAATACTGTAGGGTGGAACAGAGAGAAATGCGGATTACAAGGAGGTGTACTATTTCAGCACCATGGACACCAGACAATCATTAAACAGTCAATTTCTGATATTTAAAGAGCACACCTGCCATTTCAGAACCATGGTCGGCACCATGGATTTTACCAATAATTTTCTCAAACCTTCCACAATCAAGCCACACATAATCAACACACACACACACAACAACAAACTACAAGTGTGCAAGCCTGCAGCTAATAGAATAACCAAGCAGACACAACGGTCTCCAATACAAGCAGCAACAAACAACGGTATTTTAAGATTAAAAGGTTAGATATAGCCTGTATATATGACATCACAAATAATGAATATGAATATGAATGAAAATAACTTACCTATGATGTTTTGATCCAGCAGCTGTCCGTTTGAATCCAATCCAGCAAAAATGTGGATTGGTTTCAAACTGTACCCTACACAAAATGGCCAAAACACAACAACCGAAAAACATTTGAACATACCAAGCTTAAACTATATACAGCAATGTGATCCGCTCTTAGGCCTATAAGCTATAGCACCATCTTCCTCTCCTTCATCCAGCAAACCTTTCAGCCACCTCAACATTAGCTTCAAGATGTCTGAGACATGGAAATAAAACTCCACTTTAAATGTGTTTTGGGATCCTGGATCACTTTGTCTTCTGCCATCTCATGATGGAAAACTCGGTGGACAAGTTGTGCCTTCAAGCCAAGTCTCTATCTGTTTTGAGAATTTCTTCAAATTACAAAATTGTGTGCGTTGTCTTAGAGCTGTGCCATACAAGTGTCAAGCAGCTTGACAGCTACGCAGATTTTTTGGGATGGGAAGTTAGAAAATAAGATTGCCTTCTGCATTATAGCATTCCACAGGAACAGCATGAATTTGCTTAACTTGTGAAGCAGACCATCCGCTTCATAGGGCTTCTTTGGTGAAGTAAAGTGTTTTTCATCCTCTCAGCGGCACATCAAGTAGACTTTGCATCATTGCTTTCATGACCTGCTTCCTGGATACAAGATAGACAGTTTTTTATATGTTTGTATTGGTCCTTTCCTTCAATCAGATATTAAATTGTGGAAGGCTTCAAGTAAGAAAACAGTAAAGCGATTCCGACTAACCAAATGCAGCTTTGCGCTACAAAATGAGCATTTTGGATTCAGGAGGACGAGGTTTAGATTGAGTGTACTGCAGCACACATGAAATTCCTTCTGGTAACATTGCTGTAAGACCCTTGTCCGGAGCCCTGATAAATGACTAGACATTGTTCTTGTCCCATCATATGCCTGGCCCTAGAGGTTTCACATCCCGAACCAGATGCATTGAGTGAAATTTACATGTACATCATGAAATGTATCTGCATTGCTGCTCGGAAGCACTGCAAACTGAAATTAACTCAATGTGAGATGATGACTCGTCATGAGATAGGTAACCCCAATCAGGTTTCTGGTGTTGCTGTAGGAAAGCATCATATCGAGCCAGCAGCATCAATAGTGTCAAGAAGTAACCCTTTTTTGAGAAAAGAGCACCATTTTTTTGAGGTAGTGGCAAAACATTTTCTCTGGCCATTTTCTCTATTTGCCGCATACTCATGTTATTTGTTGTTTTCTATCCCCTCTTTAAACCTCTGATGCAGAGAGTAGGGTCCACCCCTTACCATGCTGCTTTAATTTAATTTACCAAACATCCAGCAACAAAAGCAATAGAGGCAATTGCAATTTGGAGAATACATCAACTATTGTCCGTTCACATTGCATGACAATTCAAATGACATTATTTCCCCGTCATATGGAAATGTGTCATAGCTGCCTGGATCCGTTGGTACCACTCTTTAATAAGTTGGAAAAAATCTGGGATTGGGTACCCATCTGTTGTAGGCCTACAGCACTACCTGAGAATAAGGCACATTGATCAGACCACGGGGCGCAATTAGAAGCGACCCCAGCTCAGCAATAGAAGTTTCCATGTGCCTGTCGTCATTATCATAATTTCCACATTCATCATTACACAGATGTCTACATGTATTTCATCCTCACTATCATCACCATAGTTCCCATTGCTTTCCTGCATATTACACAGCTACCTGTACAGAGCTGTGTTCTTCACAAACATTAACATGCTTGGTTAGCTGTGGAGCTAGCAGCAGGACATCTGAAAGACAAGGAGCCTGGGGTTTGGGTTGTTGAAAGAAAGAAGATGTTTCTGAGCACAACACATGAGTATGTGTCAGCATCTCTTAATCAGAAACACTTATTTGTATTGTTACAATATACAGGGAGGGAAACAGAAACACAGACAGACTTCTTGATATTAAAACTTCCAAGCTAACTCAAGAGTGGTGGGGTCCGATTGAGAGAGTAACAGAGGTGTGATATCAACGACAAAATTGCCACTGTTCTGGGGCTGTTTGATGCACAAGATGAGACCCCTTGGCAGCATTAGTGTTGATTCTGCCACTTTAGTACCCCTTAATTGGGCCCTCAGGCCTCTCTGCTCAGACGAAGATGTAGAAGTGTGCATTCTAACTCAAAAAATCCTTTACAAGCAAATTTATTGAAAAATAATAATAATGATATCACGTACATCATGTACATAGGTATTGACACCCTTTACTCAATACTGTGTGAAGCACCTGTGGCAGCAACTACAGCCTCAAGTCTTCTTGAGTATGATTCTACAAGCTTGGCACATCTATTTTGGTGCCATTTCTCACAATCTACTTTGCAGACTGACTCAAGCTCCATCTGATTGGATGGGGAGCATTGGTGCACAGCCATTTTCAGATCTCTACAAAGATGTTCAATTGGGATCAAGCCGGGCTCTGGCTGTTTTTTTTATTTTTGCTTAGAACGGAAAGGATTGTATTCAAAAAATATCAAGCCCCGGCTTCTGTAGGGCCGGCAGGTCAAAATGTTAGATTTTTGTATGATATTCCTCCGCTTGTTCTGTAATTGTTTATACTCCAGCCCAAACTAAATGCCCACAGATTTGCTGATCCCGATTTATGTTGAAAAAAAATACAGTAATGTGGAACCTTGTTTAATCACTGCGCCCTATCTGTTAAAGCTAAGCACTTTCGGTCAGCAAGTAAACAGAATATGAATGTAACGCCATTGTGATATTATGAGAAACTATGTGGCTAGAAAATTTGAACTCAACAGCAACTACTATATACCATCATATATTTTGTTAATGTGCACCACTGTATATATGAATAGTACAGTGGTAACAAAATAATCTCATCTTTTATTTGTGATCTTGTAACATATGTATGTATGGAATATAATATAAAATACAACCAAATCAAATCTGAATCAAATAATTTGCTTGCAATGTTGAATCAAAGAAGTTGCAAATCTCTCAGGGGCTATATGTAAATTAGTCAGTACCCTGATGGAGCTTGAGACCATCTGCAAAGAATGGGAGAAACTGCCCCAAAATAGGTGTACCAAGATTGTAGCATCATACTCAAGAAGAAGTTGCTGCCACAGGTGCTTCACAAAGTATTGAGTAAATGGTGTGAATACCTATGTACATGTGATATAATTGTTTATATTTTTCAATACATTCGCCGGGGGGGGGGGGGGGGGGGGGGGGGGGGGGGGGGGGGGGGGGGGGGGGGGGGGGGGGGGGGGGGGGGGGGGGGGGGGGGG
>JAVQJS010155600.1:0-20114 GCA_036024795.1 Galaxias rostratus
ATCACCACCTAATGTGCTTCTTCAATCAAAGCCAAGCACATGAGTCATGCAAATCTCAGATTGCGTATGGGTTTTACTAGAAATAATTTGCTTGTTGTTGCTGTAAATGTTTAACAGTAATGTATCTACTCCCTTTTGAAAGCAATCATCTAGCTCTAAATGAGTACATACTGTGCAAAGATAATTTGTTAGTTGTAAACAAAAACATCATTATGCCTGCCTGGCATTTGGTGAAAGGGTAAATGAAACCACAGCAACAATGAAAGGCCAATTTGTTCCATTCTCTTTCTATTGACTACACAAAAGCCCCCGCACACACATACTGAGTCTGTCTGTCTGTCTGTCTGTCTGTCTGTCTGTCTGTCTGTCTGTCTGTCAGTCACACAAATCCAAACACAACTCACACGCTTGCGTTCTCTTGTCCCAGGAACACTTTCTGGAGGTGATCCAGAACCAGGAATTTCTCCTGCTTCCCACGGCTGAGATTGTCAAACTGCTGTCCAGCGATGACATCAACGTCCCGGATGAGGAGACCATCTTCCAGGCTCTCATGATGTGGGTGCGACACGACGTCCAGCTGAGGCAGCAGGACCTAGGGGTGCTGCTGGCCTACATTCGCTTGCCCCTTCTACCTCCTCAGGTAGGAAGACCGGCCAATGCCCCCAACATGAAAAATTTGTTCCTTTGTCGTTTATCGATCAAAATGTTGAGATGTTTTTTCACCATGACTGTCGACATTATATCTCATTTACAAATATATATCGTCTCATTTACAAATTTCAGTTTTGATTAACTTTTTTGTTAACACTAAATGATCATTTGTATGTATGCAGTTACTTTAATTTTGTTTTGTAGCAATGTATTGCATGTATGCAGAAAATTCACATTATCCTGTACATTTTTACACGCATTTTACATGTGAAGTCATCTATGGTGAACGGAAAATGTTCCGCATCCTATATATATATATATATGTCTCATAGATTTATATAATTGCCTGTATAATTTGGGATGGTTCACATGACGATTGAATGTTTCAGTCTGTTGGGAACATGACAATATTTTTGTGCTAATTGTAGACGATCCAACGTATTCTTGTGCACATATGCCAAGACACTTGCAATTTGATAATATGTATTAATAAAAAAAACTGGTGTGTGTAAGAAAGTAAAAGTAAACAGATATCTGTTGTTAGTTTTAAAATTGAGAATTGAGCCACAGCGATTGAGAAAAGTGGTAAACTCCATGAGAGAAAGTATCCAAAGAGATAATTTTATGCAACAAAACCTGAAAAATAGCCCCCGGCTTTTATTCTGCTCCTTTATCTGCCTGCTTTTAACCTAATCATTGCAGATTATACAATTTTCTGTTGCTGTCCCCGTTCCGACACTCCCCACCAGCCCGTGGTACAGGAAACCGGAGTTTAATGTTGTTGCTCTCCCATCAAGCTGCTGGCTGACCTGGAAAACAACAAGATGTTCTCAGATGACCTGGAATGCCAGAAACTTCTCATGGAGGCCATGAAGTACCATCTCCTGCCCGAGCGCCGTCCCATGTTCCAGAGCCCCAGGACCAAGCCCAGAAAGTCCACCGTGGGGGCTCTGTATGCCGTGGGAGGAATGGACGCCACCAAAGGTTCAACACTGCTTCCTCTTGTGAACTCCAATACATTATTTTAATTCACGTGGACTTTATAAAAAAACATTGATATCTGAAATCAAAATAACAATCATAAACATCCAAATAATAATGCAATAATCCTTTTACAGCACTTTCCAGAACAAATGTTAAGTGTTTTGGTGGCGAACCTTTATATATTAACAAAGCAACATGCAATAACGATGGTATTATACATAGAATAAAGAAGTAAATAAAACATGTCAGTGGAAAATGTAAACAAATAAAACAAAGGATTCTAGAACTAGACCATGTATTTAAATCAACTGAATTCCTCAAATGTACAGAGCATGACAAAGACATAGATCTTTCTCGCTGAGACTCCGACATAACTCGAAGCACAATCTTCCTTCCTCCATTGTTAACAATGAGTAGGGAGGGGCACATAGTAGGCTTTCAGCTTTATTCAGGAAGCACGAAGGAGTAGCCCAACGGAAGCACTTTAAGTGAGTACATCTTGACCTACGGCAGCACATGTTTTATCACAGGTTAGCCGTGTCCTTAGGCAGGGCCTGCATTCCCTGAGTCATGGGTGGGATAGCTCCATTACACTTATTACCTGTCTAATGGCCTGATACTATTAATAATGGCACACAGGCTTTGATCAATGAGACCATTAGCAATAACTATGTCCTGCAACAATTTAATTTCGCATCCACCGCAAGTACCACTAGCCTTTGAGTGCACTAATGCTAATCCATTGTGAGAGGTGTCTGTTTGGGTAGCATGCGTGTGAGTGCAGTAGGTTGATAGGCCACTTAAATAATTACTTGGAAGCTGGTCAGTTTATTTGAACTTTATGAATCAACAGAGTCTGTATCTACAGTACAACTGTTGTCTAAACGTTCAGCCACAAATTGCCTGTGCCTGTCAACGTATTGTTCGGAAGCACCATCTAACCTGGTGCCTTTTGCCCTCTCTACGATAAGCCTCTGACATGAAGTAAACTGATGTCAGCGGTTGCATCAAACATTTTTGGTTTGACGATTTGGTTAGGAATGCACTCATGCATCCACATATTTTGTGGTTGTTCCCTTCCCTTGTAACCACGACTCCTAAATGGCTTTGGATTCAATTGTCTGCTCAATGATTGGAATGTAAATGCGGCTTTCCATGTCTATCCTGGCAGGTTCCACCACCATCGAGAAGTACGACCTACGGACCAACACCTGGATCCAGGTGGGAGTGATGAACGGGCGGCGACTCCAGTTTGGAGTGGCGGTCATCGACAACAAGCTGTATGTGGTCGGGGGCAGGGATGGACTGAAGACCTCCAATATGGTTGAGTGCTACAACCCTCTCAACAAAGTATGGTCCACCATGCCGCCCATGTCCACGCACAGACACGGATTAGGTGTGTAAACCACACATAGGTGCTAATGTAACTACAAATGCTTCGGAAGCCATTGAAATTGCATTTGCATCATGTGCCAAGGTGTTGGAACAATGCTCGTTTGTTCTCATCTCATTAAATCCGTGTTGTCCGTTTATAGAACTAGAATGCCTTCTAGTATACACATCTAGTAAATGTTCATGCGCTGTGGTCCGGGTGTATGGGCGTTAAGGTTCAATGTGTTAGATTTGATCTGGGCTTCAAGGCAAGCCTTCTCTGAGCCTCTGGTATATTCATGTCAAATGCCGTGGTAACGACAGACAGTTCAAACCGGGTTGTTTCACAGAGTTTCACTTTCTTTCGTTGCTGCCTTTAATGTTTCTTTTTTTCCCCTCCCACCGCTGTTCTTATTACAAGGGCTCCGTAGACTACTCTGGCTTTGACCAGCTTTGCCCGACTTTGTCTGATATATCTCCTACCAGACACGGCTTGATACGTGGTCCAGAAAGGCCTAACCCATAGAAGCACAGCGAGATCTCGTCAAGTATTCGTATCACATTTTCTCTCGCCAGTGAAGCGGGAGGTATCAGCAAGCGCACTTGCCCTGGAGATTTCACTGTATAGATTACCTGGTTGGCTTTCAGCTTTTCTGTAGCAGATATTGCTCCCGCTTTGCTCGTGTGCAAAGTTTTTGTCTGAACGTGGAATTTGCAGCTTGACCGGTCCACTGTAGCCTGGTGTGTGTGTGTGCATTCTGTAGAGACAGAGGACAAACACTGTATTCTTCTGTTCCAAAATCCAAAAACAGTCGGTCAGAGGGGCGCGCTCGAAGGAGCAAAAACATTTCATTGAGGAACCATTTTTTTTTATAACATCTAGGTCATTGTAAAGATTGTTTGCTTTGTGTGTTTCCTCAAGATAATTCCGCTCAATCTGAGAGAAGAACTGTCAGGGTACGAATCCATTGTGTGGAGAAGTGCTTTGCACTGCTTTCCTCCGTGACTCCGGCATGAGGAATAACAATTCAGTTTTATATTCTTCCTGTTGGCGGAGTAGATTCGGTTGGCTCTGTAGTGGTGACTCATTCGACATCAGCCCGCTCCAGCAGAGCTAAAATGAGCTCCCTAGCCTCTGGTCAGGCAAACTCTAGGAACCGTCAAAGGAGGCGGGAAAGAAGAAGAGATAGAATTGTGAGCGACCTTGCATTTCTCTTTATTGATTATTCACTCTCGTGTGGTTTCTACCAGAGAGTGGTTGGCCACAAACTGTTCTCTGAGTTTTTAGAACACACCAGGCTTGCTTTTAACAAACAAACTGAACACTATCTGTTCTCTCCATGCCTAGAGTGTAATAAGACAATAATGTCAGTAACTGCATGACACATTACACATTGTCTGTGTTAATGTAGTTGCTTTAAATCCCCATCCAGCAAACGGTGTGCAATTATACCTAAAACACATTAAACCCCAAATCGTTATCATCATTTATACACCAAAATAACCCCCATCAATCATCTTATCATAGGAGAAAATCGTTTGGTGATCGTCCTCCAGTAGCCGGCAGTAAGAGCTTATCCCCGTGTAACCTGTGCAGGCATCGCAGTGTTGGAGGGCCCCATGTACGCGGTGGGCGGCCACGATGGATGGAGCTATCTGAACACTGTGGAGCGCTGGGACCCGCAGGCCCGCCAGTGGAACTACGTGGCCAGCATGTCCACGCCACGCAGCACGGTGGGGGTGACCGCACTCAACGGGAAGTAAGTGTCCGCACTGAAGGGAGGTGGCTTCAGACGGAGCAGCGGCGGGGCGTAGGCCGTGGGACTCTCATGTGTCTTAGCTCCGAGATCCATGCATTTCGTAGTAGTTTGTCCAAGAATATCATTGTAGTCTACAAACTTACATAACCACATGCATAACACAGCATCAAATTATGGTTTTCCTCGCAGTAAAGCGTCCATGTGCCCTCTGAAGCTATTTGAAAACAAAGCAATATATTTTTTTTACGGGAGACCCAATAACGCTACGCCTGCTGTAGTATATTGGGTGCCACAGGAAACATTTGTTGTAGCGCGTCTCTCCACTCAAACCAAACAGGTCTTGCAGTTATTTCTGCATCTAGGTCAGAAATTGACAACAAGCAAGCTATTTCCACAGCCCCCGCTTTTCCTGCCAGGCTTGTGAGGGAGGAGCTTTAATGGACTGATCTGCTCTGTCTGGAAAACTATGCTTTCAAGGGAAAGTCTAGTGAAAGCACCCCATATGGTTGTGTGGGGAAAATATGTTACAGCACATGATTACAGAATTATCATAGACGAGTGTGTTGTGGATCGTTTTTTTTCCCTCAGACTATTTGCGGTTGGTGGTCGTGATGGCAGCTCGTGTCTGAGGTCCATGGAATGCTTTGACCCGCACACCAACAAGTGGAGCATGTGTGCCCCCATGGCCAAGCGGCGTGGCGGTGTGGGCGTGGCAACATACAACAGTTTCCTGTACGCCGTTGGCGGCCATGATGCCCCGGCCTCCAACCACTGCTCGCGGCTCTCCGACTGTGTCGAGAGGTAAATATCCGGTCTGTTGGAATATCCGGTCTGTTGCCCTGGGCACAACGTCTCTTGTGTGTGACTTCAACACCACAGGAATTTATGGTATGGTATGCAGGTGTGGTTGGATGTGGAATGGGAAGAAAAGGGCAGCTGTGAATGCCCAGAAAGAAGGGTTGAGTTATTGCCATTGGGTTGGCTTATTGCCACACATTTTTGGGAGGTATTACATATGCATTGCTTCTTATAGTGCGGTCGTTGCCATTGCGGTTATAAGGTATCTGTCACCCTCTGCTGGTATGATTGAGGAATCTGTTTTAATTATATATATGTATATACACACACACATATTACAGTCGTGTAGACATGAATTTCAAAACCTTCTTCTAATTTCTTGAAAATACGATAAAAAATATCAGTACTTACAGCACAAGCTGTTCAAAATCTTGCATTTTCTATTCACATATTTGAAGAAACCCTGCAACTTCAGACTCATTGGTTGGAAAAGAACAAGTGAACAGTTTTTAACAAATGCCACACATTGTTGTAACCTTGCATTCATTTTTCAAAATTGAACACATAACTCAAAACGTCCAAAAATTATTTTGAAAAAATTCTCTTTTCAATTGCTTGGATACAGTAAACATATATCTAAGATAAAGGTTAGAAATCATCATTTCAAAAAGACACTGCATACCATCATTACCATTTCAAAATGCAGTTCACACATTCCATTTGATTTGGCTGTATTCTAATTTTATTGAACGTAACTAAATATTAATGAGGCAAGCTTCTCGGAATGATAAGTGCCTGTTACACTTACTCATACTGTATGGCTTTATGAACAAACTTATGATGAAGTACCATAGGAAAAATAGATCAGATCACCCACACATCCACACAACATACCGAAAGTTTCAATGCTTAAGTGCCTGAAAAATCATATAATATAACAGTATAAAGTACATGGTACATGTTATGACATGGTTTCAAACACTGTTCTGTAAGATGATTAGTAGAGAGAAACAGTGGAATCATTGAATACGGATATACATGTTTTACTGTATGAAATTAGATCACAAACATCTTCCTTAACTGTCTTGAAATACAACATTTTGTTCCCTACCACAACCCCACACACCACTTCTTACAGTACAGTGGAGTTCCACGGACACTTTTCAGAAGCGGTGCCATCATTCCTTTCACCACCATGCCCTCTTACTTTTCCTCCTCCTGTTCCTGCTCCTCCTCATCATCCTCCTCTTCGTCATACATCGACCTCTATTGTGCCCTGCATAACCTGCCCGCTCCAAGGCTGTTTCTATGTTGTTGTAGGTGAATACTGGTATTTTTGTACTCATACTACAATGTGAAATCATAATGTGAAATTTTTCTTCCACGAATCACTGAATAGGTTCATGTGTATTACTTACACGCTACTGAAAATAAGTGTTGTTTGTAAATAACAGACTCTTTCATGATCTTTTCTAAGGTCTGTGTCAAGAGTTTAAAAAAAGGACAACATGTTGGTATTAGTATCGAAGCAAAAAAAAAAGAAACACAAAAAAACGTTTACAGGATAACCTCACAGCTGCTTGTTTCCTGCTACATATTAAGGATAATTGAGACTGCTTCAGACCTCGGCCCCTAGTATCTTCTGAAATAACGTCCTCCTTATTTCGTGTTGCCTCATGTGGTCCCTGTGCTGTGTTCGTCCCCTCGCAGGTATGACCCAAAGACCGACACATGGACCACAGTGTCCTCTCTCAGTGTTCCGCGAGACGCGGTCGGAGTGTGTCTCCTAGGAGACAGGCTTTACGCCGTAGGCGGATACGACGGACAGTCCTACTTGAACAATGTGGAGTCCTATGACGCACAGAACAACGATTGGACGGAGGTAAGGACACATCTCTAGGAGGAGTGGTGAGTGGTGTACTTACAGTAACCCAGTGTTCCTCCAAGAAGGCTTTTCCCCATCAACTCATTGACATTTGCTTTTGATAAAAACATTTGATAAATGTAAAAAAAAAAACTACGAAGAAACTTGCAAAGCTACAGGGGTGCCCACATCCATAACTATCTTATGAATTCATGTTTACCATGTGATATTATCTGTAATGTTATTGTATTTGTAAATGTTAAAAACATAAAATGCAGTTGGATCAACAGAATTCCAAGTATGCTTATTCCCTAACATGTGAACCAAACACATTTTAAATAAATAAATACATAAAAAAAAAAAACATAAATTCAATGAGTTACAGTATTGTCTTTATTACTATTCAGTGTGTGACAGTGTGAGCACAAGTAACTTTCGTTTGGCAAAAAAAGACATCTGCAACAAAACGTTTGCTTATACTTTGACAACAGTTTTAATGGTTCGATTGACTCTATCATACCTATTCCCCTCAAACAAAACATTTGGAAACCAGCATATCTAGTCAGACCTAATAAGCACTTATTTGAATCTGTCGGTTCCTGCCACATAACAATTATACTAATGCGTTTTTGGAAAGGACATTTGCCTAGATATTTGTTTCCCTTTGTGGACCCAACATTTCTTTCCTTCAGAAAGTTAAACAAGATTTTAAGTCAACTGGATAATGAAACTGTCTGCAAAACTCTTTTTGTGTCTTTTCAACAGGAGGTTCAGCTAAACATTGGCCGGGCCGGTGCCTGCGTTGTGGTGGTGAGATTGCCTTGATGACTTTGTCTCACTGAAGCCTGGACAAAAAACAAGACACGTAATGAAACCAGTGAGGGTGGACAAACAGAACAACAGATTTGACAGTGTCTCCACGGAGAATGATGTTTTTCTTTTGTTTCCCAGCTCTATCGAAGACAAAAACAGACAACACATTCCTCACAAGCCCATGTTTCTATCAACACTGCTCATCTGTGTCTCCTTCAAAGGACTTTTTCATTATTTTTTATTAGAATGTATTGTACATTATTTGCGTTTAGACCAGACTTTTGCACACAAGTGACCAAATTACAAAAGACTTTGCCAACACATATTTTGTCACAATTTTATTAAATCAATGTTTAATAGATCATATGTTTTTCATACATTTTGAGGGTTATTTAAATTTACAGAGTAGCGAGTACATTCCCATCCAAAATATTTTTGAGGTTCATAACTCAAAATGTTTTTTTCTACTTTAAATGCATTAGTGTTACTACTCTCTAAAGTAAGTTTACTTTGAAGTAGGCACTCTGTACATGGAAGGACCACTGTGAATAATGAAGATGATGAGTTTGCAAGTGCGATCCCAGACTGGTTTGCCAAACAACATGGAAGAAATAACTGATGCAAAACTTTTTGCAGAGAGCTTTTAGACAGGAAATATGTAATGGACAACATTTTTCTTTTCCTAAACGTTGCTTTGAATGGACACCGTAGCTGAATAACACCAAAGTCTTTAGCTCGTGTTAGAAGTCTGTACTTGGTAAAACAACGTTTACACCATTGTTACCTACAGCAAAATATATCATATTGATATTTCACATTATTTTTAAAGCATTTCGAAAGCTTGGCAAGCAGCAGTTTTGTAATTGAAGTCAGTCACTTAAGGAAAATCAACCTTTTCATTTGTTTGGCATGCTAGCTATCTTTATTCTGGTGATAATTTCCACACAAAATCCATTGTTGTTAAGTAATGTATAATGCCTTCTAGATTACTGCCACATATGTACAGCATTTTCAGACATTTGGGCTATAAACATCGTTAAGAATTTGCTGATGGACATCATGTTTGTAAATGTGGAAAATATAAATTTAGGAAAATAATTTGTTATTGTAATTACAACATGCTTTTAAGGTCAGATTATTTCTATCATGATTTTGTACTGCATGCTGACAAAAATAAAAACACTTCATTCTCTATTGCTTGTTCAAGTTACATTTATTCATTCGTTTATTATATTTTTAGCTTGTTGGTAAGGATATTGATGATAAGGATGCTGGTAAGCATAAGCAAGGCTAAAAATAGATGATTGTCTAAGAGGTATCCACAGTACATTAATGTAGACAACAAATCATGAAGGGGACTATTTGACCAATGATGGTTTTATGAACCAACAGAATTTGTGGTGTGACTTTTGTTCATTGGATGCCTATATTGGGACACTTACATTTTCTACTTCAGTGCCTGCACATGCTTTTTGAAGCAAATAATGTAAGGAACATGTGTTCAATGTGGACAAATGTTGATATAAATGAAAAATAAATAACATAATAACATGTATTGTATATTGTATATCCGATAACATATCCCTAGTTAGGATTTCATCTAGCTTGTATTCTTAGGAAAATTTAATTGGCCTATAAAGTTATATTGAATGTGTCACTAGTCACTCTCCATTGTTTCATAAATAGAAGACTAAATATTAAGCTACAGAAGTTATTCTAGATAACTTAACGAGACAAATGAAGGAAGCGTTTTAAAAAAAAAAAAAAATCTGCAACGTGATAGCATGATAATTGCAAAAAAGAATACAGTAATATAAATGACCAAAAGAGGGCAATATTGCTCTTTGCTGCACTCACCCAGACACCTCTGCCAACTGGAAAATCAAAGATCTCCCTTATTATTACTGACTTCTCATAATATAAGTCAACATGCATTACGAACGCCAAGGACAAATACTTCAGCTAATAACCCTGCATAATCATTAAGACATCATGATGAAATATAAGGAAATTCAAAGTTGACTTTGCCTTCTTTTGAGTGAGTGCCTTGTTGAGGAAAATTTGTTAAAAAAAGTCTAAGAGCCAAGGTTGGTAGTTATTGGCAGATGAGCATGAACTATTAAAGCCATTCCAATATTTTTGTTTTTAATAATTTGATTACATGCACATTGTTACAGTTAGGATCCAATATACTGATCAAAACAACTTTACAAAATAGGCACATTATGAACCCTTCCATTCATACTTTGAATTTATTGGGATTTTGTATTTTAGGCCAAAGCTTAAAGGTATGGGAACACATCTTGGCTTTAAATGATCAAAGCATAATTGATGCATTTTTCTGCACCGATGGCCACAGTTCCAAACTAAATAAAAATGTTTAGATGGTGCTTGATTAAATTGAAACCTAGCCTGCAAATATAGATATTTTTCCTTTTTTGACCTCCCGTTTGAAGAACCTCAAAGAAACGTTTATTTAGAATCAAAGAAATGAAGAAAAAAAAGTATATATTGATGTTGTACACAATTTCACCCTGGCTCTATGTCCTAAGGTTGGACAAGTCTACAGTTCACGTTCCTCCCTTGTAAATTGAAACACACTTTTTTTTTATTAAGTTTTATTTAAAAAAATCTAGAAACTAAGACTTGGAATATGTAATACAATGCAGTACTTTGGGTGAAAATATAGGCTGGACTGGTGTACTGGATCCACCATAGAACCAATTCACACACACACACAGACACACACACACACACACATACACAATATAACAGTATTTTACTTCTGATTGTTTGAATAACTTGCTGGTGGATTGTCCTTAACTTTGAAAGAGACTTTGATTCATGTTTTGATCTAGACTGTGCAAACAAATGTGAGACTGGGATGTTTATATAGGTATACATTTATTTAGCACTGCAAAGCACTTATCATGTATGAACCAGAGCGGCAACTGTGGGCGGTTTTTAGCAGTTTTAGCAACATTTTCTGTTTTGGGTCTGATGTTGTGGTAAGCTATATTTCTCTCCTGTACATTTCAAAGACCTGGCATGAGGTATAATGGCCTCATCACAGGTAAATGTGTTCCAAGTGACCCAAAATCTGTCACAACTTGACAAGCCGTCTGGTGGAGTGCGTCTACAGCAAACGCTATCAGCGACAATGGTGGCGATGAAATAGTTAGCACACTTTCATGGTTCCACCAGTGATCCCTGAAAAGACAGCTGCTTTCCGGGTGTGATCAAAGGCAGCGGGTAAGTGCTGTTGAATGTTTCTCCCTCCTAGTCCTCTCTCCCGCTCTCTCCTCTCCCTTTCCTTGCACAGGCCTCTCCTTCACAGGTTGGGTGAATACATTGTCATCTCATTATCTTTGAAGGAATGAGGAATCCCACCAGTGTGCGCTGCCGCCCGGTCTCTCGCCATCAGACAGGCCTGGAGATTGGACAAGCAGGTTCCCACCTCATTATGTTGAGTGAGAGATATCAGACGCTCCCCATCTGTCTAATGCGTCACGTGCATGAAGCCCGTTTTAAACTTGTGAATAGTGTGAAAACCTGTGAGGAGTATTGCGTACGGTCCAAAATAGTAAGTCAAAATCATCGTGTTAGTGTTGTATAAGCTGTTAGTACATGATTTCCTGTGCCAGTGTAGTGGCTCGCTGTAGACAACGGCTGTCTAGGGCTATTGGGGTCTTTTTGAAGTGATGGGGCTTGGCGTTTTGAAGATGTTGTCATGCCTCATGTCCTTTGAGTAGCACATGATGCAAGAGATCTGATCATTAGTTTGCTGCTTTTAATCTTTTTCAGTAACAGGCTTTTGCGGAGACGCATCAGGCTTCTAACAAACCGCTAAACTTCCTTGCTGGATTTGGAAGCCTGCACGGTCTCTCTTCTGCGTCCAGCGCATTCGAAAAGTCCAAAGGAAGCTGAATCCGGCCATAGTTTTATCTGCTTGGAATTTATGCATGGGAGAGCCTGTCGGGGCAAGCGATGATATGGACGCTGGCTCTGTGATTGTCAAGATTTACATTTCCTCACCCCACCCACTTCCCCTTGAAGGCAGTCAGCCTCTGTCAAACAGCTTGCTGCCAATACGCCCGAGAACCTAAATTTAACATTTCTGGACTTCTCACAGGAATGAATGCAATTAGACTGCTTTGTGGGTGTAAGACATCCCTTTGCATAAACCATGACGCCGTGCAATCTATCATTTTAATGGGCCTCAACTTTCCTAGGGGACATTCAGTAATTTGGTGTCTACATGTCTTTCACTGTTTTTTGTATCTAATTCAAACAGTAAACTATCGACCCATCAATGGTGGATTTTCCCCATTGAAGATCAGCTTCTTTGAAATACTTCACTGGGAAAGTAATGGAACATGTTTTTTTTTTTTTTCAGCATCAAAAGATGTGTGTAAATCAAACATATTGTGATAATGATGAAATATCAGTGTGTATGTCAAATTGATACACAAACAACATCATGTGTCTTTGAACATAAACTTTCAATCAGCATTTTTTGTTCCTCAACGACAGAACACTCAATACTTTCCATTCACTTCATTCTGTCTGACACTTTTAACATAACATCTCAGACAGACAGAACACCAAGGCCATTCGCGTCTGAAATCCAAATCCATTCCTTTAAAGACAAGCAAACTTTGGTGTTTTTCTGAGGCCAGGGTAGAAGTAGCATTCATTGTTGCATGTGTCCTGCAATTGTGCCAGGTAGGTATGTTACCTAAGTGAAATCCTTCTCCAGTGCATTGTCCATCTCTTTCACAACATTCAGTCACCAATTGCCAAGATAACTACATCACTTCCTTTGTCGAGCAGGCTTGGCTTTCTCTCCTAGGCCAAATGCTTGCTGCTTTTGTTCGCGAAGATGAACAGTCCAGGACAATTAAAGCTGTGGGCCATTACGTCTTCTGAATGGGAGGTTAGGCCTCGTGTTTTATTGCCTGAACGAAAAACCTGTGCCCTATCTGCGGCTGTCTTCTACACAGTGATGGAAAGGCTGGGGAATAAATGGGGAAAACTCTTAAAGGTTCACCTTAACACAAACAGGGGTTAGGTCTGGAGTATTGGTCAGATCGTCAGCTTCTGCTTTAGTAAGTCTACCATTCTATTTTCATCTTATCGAATAAATTCTATGATTGTTCTGCAAATACATTGGCATTTGTATTTCAATTGTATTTGGATTCTTTCGACATGATTGCAGACAAATAACATGATCCAAAAACATGATTGCCATATTAGAGCTTAGAGGTTACAAGCAGTAAAATATGTCATGCAATTTGGAAAATAAAGGTTTCTGTCTGAGCTATGTCCAAGCAGCTCCAGAACAATCCATTCCATTCTGCCTCAGTAGAACACCTGTGTTTTTTCTCAAATAGGAAGATGTATGGTCATTTGAAAGTGAGTCTGACAGAATATCCTTAGTTCTGTAGAGGTATATGGCTAAGAAGCTGCTTGGTGCTGTAGCTCCAGGCTATCGGGTGAAACCACCTATGGACAAGATCTAAAGCTATAGCAGCTAAGGGCTGATTTAATCAATTTTTGGAACATTTCGATTCTTGCTTAACCTCAGGCTAGTGGCCTCACGCAGACAAAACCCCAAGCGACAAACGCGTACCTCAGGGTGCTGCCCACGGCTGGAAAAGCTGAACCCTTTTCATCCTGCCATATTTCTGAACATAGTCTGGTGCCAACTTCAAAGAGTCATTGGATTTCACGGCACAGTTTTGCAGGTAAATCTGTGAGACCCGTTGTTTTAACCCCTACTTGTGGAGATTTCCCTTTACTTTTAACTTTGTTTCTCGGGCCTAAGCCTTGTTTGCTGAGTGAAGGCGTTGAATAATTTAAGAACGTTCTATTCTCTTTGGCCGATAGTTGATAGAGAATATCAAAGTTTCAAATATGAAGCAAAAGTCTTCTCGAAAAGAGAGGATCATATAACAACTTGACCAAAGGATTTACACAAACACTCAACGATATCTGAGGAAAAAAAAGGAGTTGCATCACACAACGACCTTAAAGAATGAATGAAGTTCAGAGTGGACGTGAGGACAGTGCCTACCATCCCTTCCACTTCCTTGTGTGGAGATTTATGTTGGTAAAAGACCACAGCCCCCATGTCTCGATACATCCGACCGCGGCCTCTTCCTCTCTTGCACCCATCCTTCACAGTGAAATCCAGGAAAAGCTGTCCGGGATCACCGTTCCCACCATCTTATCCCTGCCAGTAGGAACGCTCGGTGTGAAAGATGTGGCTCCTTCACGTCCCCTGTGTGGCATGTTAAGCAACGGTAATCCGCCGCAGTGCAGACAATAAATTCCACAGCATAACTAACCGTCGCCCTGATATCACTATTACATCCTATGGGTTGAGCACCATATGGGGATGGGGGGATGGATGGAGGGGAGGGCAGAGCACATGCAAAGGCACACATCACGTCCCTCCTCTCTTTTTAGTGTGCCATTGGGTGACTGCTCCCCTTACCGAGCAAACACGTGTCATAAATGTTCGACACAACAGGGGTGAGATCAGAGCGCGTCAACGGTGAAGACGTGCCTCAGTACTTTGAAAAAAAACAAAAAAAAACAGCAGTGCATAAATGATCTCCCTCGGCTTAGGACCGATCCGGTCGGCATGCGATTCTGCCGCGCAGTGCAACAATGCAGCTCTGACAAATCTCAAGTCTGGGCCCTTTCTAAGCAGATCCCAGAAGCTTAATAGTGTGCTATGAGGAACATGATGCAACAGGAAGACACTCTGTGAGAGAGAGTGAGACACGGAGAGAAAGTGATCGAA
Source organism: Galaxias rostratus (assembly GCA_036024795.1). Lineage (NCBI taxonomy): Eukaryota > Metazoa > Chordata > Actinopteri > Galaxiiformes > Galaxiidae > Galaxias > Galaxias rostratus. The sequence goes on from JAVQJS010155600.1 coordinate 15,053, forward strand.
AGCCAGAGAGAGAGGGAGGGGGGGGGGAGCAGGAGACAGAGTAAACGAGAAAGAAAGATAAGGGAAACGTGTGTGTGTGAGTCAGTGAAAGAGAGAGAAAGAAGAGAGAGTGAACGTTTGAGTTAGGGAGAGAGGGAGACTCAAAGGGACTGATTATGGCATATCATCCCGAATACAACTTGTACCATCCAACACCCCAGTGAGATTTCCCATACTGGCAGAGGCAGATAAGTAAGGATCCTGTTTGTGTTGGGACGTCTTAGCACAGCCAACTCCATAATAGTGAGAGCAAGTGTTCGCCAGCATGCACAGTTGAACTTGTCTGCGACTCAGCTTATTTGACAAACTGAAAGCCATTTCCGGTCGTAGGGAGATACATTATTTGGAAAACCCATTGGGGACAACCTATAATCCCTGGAGAAATTATATTATTCATAATGCCGTGAAAAGACATTCTGCAACCCGGCCCCGTGTACGGGTCTTGATATACCACTATCAGTTTGTTGCCCTTTTTCCTCGGTCAAGAAAGAGCGGGAAGAGAGTGGCTTATACGTTCGAGACAGAAAAGTGGCACTTGATGAACCAACCTTTGCATAGATATTGGTTCCCTCTAAATGGGTCAAGTCAGTGCAATTTCTTGTATGACAGGTTGCTGCCAAATGTAATGAGCAATGCTTATCAGGACCTGTGAAATATGTAGACGTCCTATATTTACTATAGATTGGACGGTACTTAACATTCCTCTGTAGCACCAAGGTTGGCCATAAACTTGGATGGATTCCAACCAGTGTAACAGTATTGATGTATATCATATGGAGTCCAATTAGATGTTGTGAACCCGTTTTAAATGGTCCATTTAATCTACCACATCAGACCTGTTTTGGTGTTTTAAACAGAAATCCATGGAATCCTTGAGGAATAAAATGTGTTCTACCAAGCCTCGTTCACACCAAGGCTAAGTCACGTGATGCCTTCTTAGCCAACCATAGTGATACATTTGTTCTAACCTTCAAATGCACAATAAACAGCGATGAGCTATTTTAATACTGTAACCAAATTGCTGTCATGTAAAAATTAAACGCTTAGGGTCATGTATGGACTGATTAAAATAACCAAAAACAGAGGACTATGGCATTTTTCAAAAATGGAAGGTGTTGGTTCTTGTAGGTACACACATGCTTAATATTTTTGACAAGTCAGTAAAAGAAAATCACCAGTTCAATGCCTTTTTGGCTTTTTTATCAAAATGAAAAGCAATTCGTAAAATCCCAATTTAGCAAAAGTAATTCATGGATAATCACAGGGAGGGCTGAATAACTCTTTAAATGGAGGTTTCTGAAGAGAAGTACCTTCATAATAGTTTTATCAGTAACTAAACAACAATCAATTACAGTTCATGAAGATTTTATCACAGTCTCCTTTTGGCTAACTCCAGCAGGAATATTTAGCATGTTTAAAGGCTTTTGGATTGGGTCCATTGTAGAAACTACTCTTCCAATGTGTGTGAGGTTAGGATGCAACATCAGTCTGTCGGGCAATTGAGATTCTAAGAAAGTCCATCTCAAATCTGGATGTGACTGCCTGCATGCAAACAGATTATTGTTGCCCACAATTACTTGGAATCATTATTTATTTTTGAATTGAGGCATATGGCAAAAATACTTATACAAAACACATATCCGTCTGAATTCTGTGTTTTGTTGGATGACCTTTTCTCGCCTTGATTAACCTGTAAGAGTTCAGTAGTACATTGAATGTAATGTAATGCCTCCCCCACAAAAACAAGTGTTAAACAATAATCATGAGCCAAATCGCACATTTAATCTAGATACCTGTATAAGCATGTACCAATATAACAGCAATCGTCTGTAACCCCATGTCTATTACTTTTAAGGATAGAATTCGAATATTTAGGCAGAATTTGTGGTTTTCTATGCCATCACACATACAACCAGTCTACCAGTCTAGTGAATATTAGAGACTAATGAATAATTTGCATGGCACCAAATTAGCTAAGGTCATTTATTAACCTGTTCAGAAAGTAATCATATGAATAAGATGTCATATCTTGTAGATCAAACTGAATAAGCAACCGTTTTATATCAACACATTTTCAATTCATTTCTTCTGATAGACCATTGGAATGTCTGTAGGAGAATTAATTACTGGCTGTTCAGATAAATTCTCTGAACGTCTAACTATGAACTGCTCATTTTGTCTGCCACTGGGTTACATCCACAGTGAAAGGAAGAGCGTGACTAAATCAGGAAGAGGTGCCCATACTTGGAGTGTTGCTGTTCATCGTGCTAGAGCCTTGATCATTGGCAGGCGGTTTGTTATGCACAACACACATAGGGCTTTGTCTTTGCAGAAGAAAGGCAGTCTGTTGTACCGGTGGTGGTTAATTTGGGGCTCCTTGTCCTCCCCCCCCCAGATGTCCACCTGCAAAAGATCTTCGGTGATACAGTTAGAAGCTTAATGGCCTGTAAATTTTCCCAAGCTCAGGTAATGAAACGCAACAAGGGTGTAATCTTAATTGAGAATTTTGGAGGGACATCATAAGGTAATGTGTTCCTCGCACGGTGAGTTGTTGCGTAACGCACAATGTGTTTCCGGTGGGTCAGTACATTAAGTGTTGCATGGTAAATGGCTTTCCCTTTTCCTCAGAGCCTCTCTTTGTTTTAATTGTGGGGAGCGAGGAGGTTGGCAGCAGCGATACACAGGGTAAATGGAGCATGGACTGTATACATGACTACGTGCACTCTGGGTGAGTGTATTTACAATTACACCCAATAGAGGGTTTACCAGAATGCAGGGAAATCTCAATGTAACACTCAGTATATTATAAATGCTTGCAAGTACTCAAAGCTCTGAAAAGAAAATGCTCTGGACTAAATTGAAAACTGTTGACTGATGATTATTTATTAAAATTCATCTCAAAAGCCTGCTCAACATCTACTTGCTCGCATGCTTTTTATTTGGCTTCAAAGGAGGAAATCTCAGGTTTGACAAGAAGCATTGAAGTTTTAAATAACCAAAGCTTGAACTCTGGACTCTGTTGGCTTTTTGTAATCCGTCTGAGACTCGCCCCCCCAGATGTTGCAGTCGGGGCTTTAATGATGTGCGCCCTCGCACTCCCTCTCCCTCTCTCCTCCTGTCTCTTTCCCACTCCCGGCACGAGGAGGGAGATGTGAAGATGGCCGGCCTTGGCACAGGACTCCGACGGCCTGGGGTTGGGTGTGAAGCGAGGGCCACGGCGGCAGGGGCCTCATGACAGGCAGCAGGTGACAGAGCCCTCGCCCAGATGCCTCCGCTCCACCTCTGCTCAGCTGTCCGAGCGCCGCTCACCCTTTGAACAGCCTGTTACCCCGACACTGCACCGGGGGAGAGCAATCAGCTCCAGAGGTGCATCCCTCACGCACCAGATGGTACGGGGAGATGAATCGAGCTATTATATCTGTGGTTGATAATTCCTCAGACGATCCTCATTAGAAAAACCGGCGCAATCCTCCCGCCTCTCCGCTGCTGTGCCCCACACTAATTTCTGTTTTCTCCCTCGCAAACCCAAGAACTTGAGAAGTCAGGAAGTGAAAAGAAAAAAAAAAGAAAATGAGAAGTAAAAAAAGATAAAAAGGTTAGAAAGAATAAAGCGTGTTTTTTCCAGTTCTGACATTGGCCCTTTCTTTTCAAATACACGCCGAGCATGGCTGTAATTAATGTTTTGTATTAATGTTTTATTAGGTTATTCATGAAGAGCTCTACCTGGCTCTCATACTCCTTTAAGTCGCGTCATGATTAATTTCAATCAGTGCCTGTGATTACGAACTGAATACGTGATCAGTTCAAGTCTTTGGGTCAATCTTAAAAGGATTTCTTTGATCGTGCTTCGTTGTTCCACTTCGTTTACAAGTGCTCTCCTTCTCTTTCCCCCAACTGACGCGTGTGCATGCAGTTATCTTTTGTTTTTAACCTTTAGTTCAATACAATGTTTTCATAGAAGACTGTGCCAAAAACCTACCCTTGAAATCTATCACACAGAATGTCTGAAGTAGATCAGGCCAAGAAATAGGATACTGATTGAAGACGTCCTTTGTTTAATGAGAGTTTACATTTTGTTTAGATTTTTTTTAAACCTCCAAGACGACATCAAAACTTTCCCTCTCTTGCAGATACTTCAACGGTGACAAGAAGATTAAATTCATGTGTAAATGTCCTCAAGGAACATAAAAAAAACGATTTCAAAAGCGGGTTTATGAAAAGTGTATTGTTGGAAACTCATTAATGCAGTGAAGTCAAAAACAGGCTTCAAAACTGCTTGTTTTTTTATTAAATTAAATTAAATTAAATACTTGGACACTTTATTGCTACTTCTTGCCATCAACTCAACCTTCCCCAAGTTTACCTGGCAGGTAGAAAGAGATAGCAGACGCAAATGGGTTTGACTGTAATCCAGGGAGATATAACTCTACATTGGCAGTAGGACAATAGTAATCATATTCGCCTAATCTTCTTTGACAGATTCAGGACATGCTTTTCATTAGCACAAAAGTGGATAACCAAGCAATAAGCACTATTTCAGAGTTGACTGAAATCCGTTGAAGCTAAAGGGAAGATTCACATTCTAGTGTTGTGCCTCTTTAGGACTGATAGGGCTTAAGCCAACACAGATACCAAATTGACAAAGCTCCACGACCATCTTTCACAGTTACACTATGTGAAAACGTCCGTTCACTTTTTAATGTCCCCACCGAGTTGGCAACACGCTGACATCAGACGCACACTCGTTTACAAACCAATCAAGGCCAATTCAAGAATAGGGAGAGGTAAGTGATGACAACAGAACGACAACGTGTCATGTAAAGTGCTCTCGTGCACACGAGAAGTACAAGGTAGAACCAAAACTAACTTGATCAACGGCAGTATACATCCATCCATCCATCCATAATCAGAACCGCTTATCCTATGCAGGGTCACGGGGGGGGGGGGTGTGGGGGTACACCCTGTAAATATAGGCAGTTAATCGCAGGGCTAACACATAGACATACAACTCACCCATAAACAC
>JAVQJS010155632.1:0-12222 GCA_036024795.1 Galaxias rostratus
GAGAGAGAGAGAGAGAGAGAGAGCGAGAGAGAGACACAAAGAGAGAGAGAGAGAGAGAGAGAGAGAGACAGAGAGAGAGAGAGAGAGAGCGATGAGATAACCCGCTGCCAACCAAACAAATAACGTGAGAAACAGATGCCCATTCGTTCAAGCCACGGCCAGCTTTGCACAGCGATACTCTGACGAAACCCTAGCCTCCCACCAGCCTTTCTCTCCTTTCTCCATGGTGCAATGGTTCCTCCCGATGACCTCCCGGGCTAATCCCTGGACTAAGCCTCCACACGGCTGGCCCCTCTCCCCCCAACGGCTCCTGTTTCTGGGGGGAAGCCTGGCAGAGAGCTCCCTGGAGGTCTGGGGCTCCCTGGTTCTCATGTTCCTTTATTCTGATGTTGCTGTCTGACCCCCCTCTGATCCTATGGCTCAGCTCATTGAGAACAGCTATGTCGCGCCATTCCCAGGTTACTCCGTATCCTTCCGCACAGTGTGTGTGTGTGTGTGTGTGTGTGTGTGTGTGTGTGTGTGTATGTGTGTGTGTGTGTGCGGTTATGTGTTTGCCCCAGGGTACTGTAAAGGACATAGACGCCATTTCAGTAACCCTATACAGCAGACTGCCATTCACTCAGTAGTGCACGTCCCTCAAAGGCATGTCCATAAAAAGCAGATGTCCAGAGCGCCCGCACGCACACACACACACACACACGCACACACACAATTTGTCTTCCTTATGGCAGCTTTGGCTGCTTTCTCACTCAAGACAAAAACAACAGCACAGTGTGTGTTTGACATGACATGGCCCCTCTATTAGTGGGTCAGACAATGTTTTTTGTTTATTTTGGTGTGTGTGTGTGTGTGTGTGTGTGTGTGTGTGTGTGTGTGTGTGTGTGTGTGTGTGTGTGTTTGTGTGTGTGTTTGTGTGTGTGTGTGTGTGTGTGTGTGTGTGTACTGGTTGCGGATCCTTATACAAACTAAGCTGGGCCTCAGGTCCCCACTGACACTGGCTGCAGTCCAACTGTGTACATAGTTCAACCACAGGGAGACACTTTGTAGATGCTCTGTGTGTGTGTGTGTGTGTGTGTGTGGTGGTGGTGGTGGTGGGAGTGATGGATAGAATGCGGTAAGCTAAGCACGGTGTACAGTGTACATACAGTGTGTCTGGACTGTAGGTACATGTAGATATTGATTCTCTGAGTGGGAGGGGTCAGTGTTGACGGACTGTTGCAGGAGGAGGAAAAGATGTGTTCTGTGGACGCCTGCCACAGCGGGTTCTTGTTTCAGTGGAGTGATAGACACCCTCTCCTCCCTATACACTGGAGGGCAAGGATGCAATCTCACAAACATACACGCAAACACACACACACACACACACACACAACACACGTGAATGACCAGCTGGTCCCAGAGTTAAGCTCGGATGTGTGTGGATGGGGGAGAAACTACTGAGAAACACACCCTCCCTCTCACACACTAAGCCGTGGCACACACTCCCTCAAGGCTATTCATATACACTAAGCTCTCAAACACGTGCAGACGTGGTCAACTGCGTCCAGCTCCTTCTAACTCACACAGCAAAGTATTTTTTTTCCTTTGCCATTCACAGACACTATAAACTCATACGCACACAAACACTTTTACTGTATCAGTCCAACATGCAAGGACACACACACACAAACACACACACACACACACACACACACACACACACACACACACACACACACACACACACACACACTATGCAGAGGTACATCACTAACACATTTGTTTAAGAACACATTGTTAACACAGAAATCACTCTGCTCTCATGCATACACACGCACACACACACACATACACACACAAACACACACACACACACACACACACAAACACACACACACACAGAATATAGACTTAATTTGATCACACCCACTGTAGGGGGTGTTCCTTGATGTGCTGCTAGGGATTAGCTTGTCCTGTGGTTGGCTGTGTGTGTCACCGACAGGGCTCTGCCTGCTACTACACACACACACACACACACACACACACACACACACACAGCTCAGCCTGGCCCTGGGAGAAGCCACGCTCTCTCGCACACATGCCCGTTAAGGAGACTGGCACCCACAAAGGCTCTACAGCAGTTTGACTTGGACTAATGGAATTCTTCTCTGAATTAGCTTTTTTTTTTAGACTTTAACAATCCTGACTGAAATGAACTGACAAAGTCATCAAAGTCTTCAGTTTTTTTAGCTTTTTTCAACGTTTTTTCTTTGTCTGTTCTCAACACTGCTACTCGCTGAGTTTGTGTGTCAGCGAGAGCAGGCGCCTGCCTCTCCTCAACATGCCCATGATGCAGTGTGTCCTCTTCTTCCTGTCCCCCCAGCTCAGCGCCGGAACGCCGTGCAGCTGTGACGTCGCCACTCGCCGGGGGTCAAAGAAGAAGAAGTCCAAAAACCTGTAAGTGCACGTGTGTTTGTGTATCGGTTGTCATCTGTTTGCTCTGGTCGCCATCACGGCTCCACCCTGTTTAGGTTTGTTTCCAAGATAATGGAGTTCGGGGAAACATAGAGCCAGCTTTGAGGATCTGTCTATGTTTTGGTTGGCCAGGTTGTCGACAGCTTCTAGGCCGCCATGTTGACATGTAGTAGTCAAACAGAGGCCTCGTATTGTTCCCTGCCATTGGGGGAGTTCTTCGAAAACAGTGACATGTTTCCCTAAAGCCACCATTGTCTACCATTCATTTCTTTCTTCCTTTTTTTTCTGTTTTTTCTCAACTCGACATGCAATAGATTTCACTCTCTTCAAATTCACATTCACAACTCTCTCACACCAAATCAGGTTTCTAATTGATTTCTCTGTCTTAAAAACATGTTTTACACTGACAAAAGCACTGTGTATGTACAGTATGATACACTCTGCATACACTGTGACTTTTAGAGCAGATAAGTCCCTAGCCTTTTCCCCATGTGCGCCTATGGTCGGTGTCGCCTTAGCGTCGCCTCGGTGTCATTGACACTTATGCTAATGTCGGCTGCTCCCGATAGTTAACACAGGAGCACTGCTGCGCTTGATAAGCCCAGATATAACACCTACCCCCTCACAGGCTTTTCAAGAACTCGTTTCAAGACCAGTGCCAAATGCTAATAGGCTCGTAGTGTGTCCGCCCTGGGAAAATGAGTGAATCAAGTTTACCACACCAAAGTGATTCTCTTTGTTCTCTGAGAAGTACAACACAGTGACTCAGCCAGGGTCAAATCAAGCGATTTAAACCTAAATGACTGTGGAGCTATATTTTGTTCTAGCAGTGATGCCTTTTTCAGGCTGTGACCCTGGAGGGAAAGCGGTGATGTTAACTGTATCACAGGGAGCTGACCACTCCTGGTTTAATGAGGTGGTAGAGGATGGTGGTGTCAATAGAACGAAGGTGTTAACTGTTAGATGTATAGTCGTGTGAGATTGTGTTCATGAGGGAGAGAGGAAAAGCTAGAGGGACAAAAGTGTGTTTGCGTGTGTGTGTGTGTGTGTGTGTGTGTGTGTGTGTGTGTGTGTGTGTGTAGTTCTATGTGTGGTCATGTGCCAGCGCTTGATCAGCTGGTGATTGAGACATCGTCACACCTAAGATGATTGGGGCTTTCACGCCTCCATGACAATCAGGCCACTTAAGATGGCCGCCAGTTCCTCTCCGATGACAAGCCCTTTCCAATTCCTGCATGTTGTCTAGGCCTCTAGGCCATTGTTTGGCTTTCCAGTGGATTAAAAGATTTAGATTACTGTCTTGATTATATCTCAGCAGTACTGCTGTGAGGCTATTTTCAGAGCCGCTATTTTAAGATTTAAATCGAAGCATGACCAATATAAGAGGCTACAACAATTATTTGGTTTGTCTTCATGAACTTTAGGTAAGTGAACAGAGCGTTGCTTAATAAACTCCATGACCCAGGCCAAACCATTTTATTATGTGACGAAAAATGGCATCCACCTTGGTTGAGTCACCGGCCTAATCATCGGTTTACAGTGAAAACAGGAAATAAATTAGGTGACGCTAAGCAAAGCGCACCATGCTGGTCATAGCATCGTTTCCCGCCATGTTTACGGTCTGTCTTTCACCGTGCCACCTCTCATAATGTCCTCAAGGGAATAACAATATGAAGTGAGTGTTGTGGGTCCCCCCTTCCTCTCTCTCCTGAGTGGTATCTCCCCTCATTGTTGAAGCAGTGCCTCGGAACTCTTTTCTGTTCAGGTCATGTCAAACGGGCTGCCGTGGAAAGACGGCGTGTCACCTCACCTGCGCGGGGGGGGGAGTGTGTGTGTGTGTGTTGATCTGCCCCCGCTCCCCTGCCCGGTGACTTCCTCCTCTGATTCAGGTTTCCGTTCCGTTGGCCCCGGAGCAGTCATTGTTTAGGCCCCCGTGTGACGGGCCCAACGCCTTGTCATCAGCACTTAGTCACTGTGCGCAGGGAGAACCAGCTCAGGCCTGACAGTGTTGTGGCCCAGCCACCGAGTCCACACTCACACACACTGTCCTCGGGCTAAATGGCTCCTTTGTTGTGCTACCGTATGAAAGGACGTCGATTGAAAAGGGCTTTACTTTGGAACCCCGTCCTGCTCCTGTAGATTCCCTCCTCCCTCGGGCTACGGAGAGTCGGCTTTCAAATCCATCCGCCATAGTTGGGAATATATCCACCCGTGTACAGTGTTTTAACTGTAGACCTTTTTCTCTGTCGACGAATCTACGATAAAAAGCATAACACTGCTGATCAAGTAATTTCCTGTCAGAATTAGAGTATACGTTGGAACCTATATTTGAGCATGTACAGTATGCGTAATGACTAATGATAATTTGCTAAAAGTTGTAATCGTGTCATCTTTGGTACAGAGACAGTTGACTTGCATGGAGGTTACTGAAATACCCTGCTGCCTAAATAGCTCAGCCCAGGTAACGTGGCCCGACAAAAATTCTGTCTGCTGGATGCAATTTGGGGCGAAACGTGTCCTCACCGACACCCTGGAGGTGTCACTGGCACGTTATTTCAGCCCACAGACCCTCCACAGTAAAACACCTCGTCCACTCTTTCCATAACAGAAAGAGAGCAACTGCTGTCTCCCGACATTCCAGAATCCCGGTGCGGCGCGCTGAAGTCATTTCCCAAAAGACAAGGGAGGATATCGCTCCGCATCCCTGACCACAACGCGAACGACATTGACGTACGGCCAGGGTTGTGTTGCGCTTTAATTGAGTCAAGGGTAGGGTTGTCCTCCCCATGCTCACATTAGCAAATATTGACTGTGGGGTTGGTGAGTGTTGAGGGATATTTTGGTCCAACTAATTATTTTTGTCATGTGACTCCACTGCGGTAACCCAATTCCCCCAAACAAATTCACGAGCCATTAGCACTAAACCTTTTACTCATTGTTGACAGTCGTCTCTTCTTTCACTGTTTTTTCCTCCAATCCCTGTTGCTGTTCCGTCCATTTCTTTCTCCTCCACCCTCCATTGTTTTCTTTCGAGATGAGCTGAAACGTCAGCCTCCGGCTAGAAAATCACATCATTCCACCTCCATATATTTATATAAATATATGTATATATATATATATATAAACCTCTATTGTTGCTGTTCTATTCATACTGTAATAGATAGCACTTTGAATCATCATTTCAGAATGGCTATGCTTGCTTTCCACGGTATTAGGTCTGAGACTCCCGTACGCTGGGAGTTCATTCCTGGCCATGAGTCAGCTCTGTTCCTAGAGATGGTGTGCCGTCCGCAAACCCCAGTGGTTTATAGAGATATATGCGCTGACACAACCCCACGGGTAGCGCCACTATCCTACAGAGAAACCCTGCTCCAAAATGACTCAACACAGCCATTTGTGACGTAGTTTCACTCCTCATCGTGCTTCCAACGAAAGTGAGCTGGGAAAGTCAAGGATAATTTACCGGAAGAGGATTGTCAGGGATATCAAGGTGACTTTAGAGTTTGAAAGTAACTAGAAAAACGTCATGAGACGTTACTGCAACATTGTGAACCGGGCTTGACACTATCAGAGGGGGGGTCACCTACAAAAAGAAATGCCTCACCTCGGTTACACAATATCCATAACTTTTCAAAATCTGGAGCCACAGCTGTCCCTGGAGCCAGTTGTATTGGCAGTTTGTTTCACCGTGGGATGGCGGCTAACAGGTGACCTGGTCAGACGGCCATTGTGTGCCGACTGTTGTCCCAGTTGTAGCGTGATCTGGGATTACACAGAACCCGCAGGCAGACAGTCGCTGCATTGTTGGTCCATACAAGTCCAGTCTACTAGGAGAACATATCAGAATCAGTATGAGCTGACTGTAGCAATTACCAGGATCATTTTAAACGGGTTTTTCACCGGGGGTTTCTTTGGTGGTGAACAGTATCACTTACTGTTGTGCGCATTTCAAAATGTGAACTTACCATTTCCAGGACGTTTATGTTAGCTCATCAGACACCCTTGTCTATCCTGTCGAAATGTTACGCTGAGACTCTGAAACTGAAAGTAGAAAACTTTCCGAGAATAAAAGAGTGGTTTAACACTATTGAGGGGAACTCCTTTGCACCCGCTAGTACACACACATTGATATGCATGCACATATGAATGAAGTAGGCAGTATACATCCATTGATTGTTTCCCCAAGCCTTTGACAATGGGTTTCATCAAACCCAGGTCGGTTTGTGTCTACATAGTAGCTTGGTATGTGTCCAATCAACATGAGGTGCTAACTGGCCGCCCTTTTCCCTCCGTTTATAAAGGAAGGCCTGGTTTGTCTAGCGCCTGGCTTGCGTCAGCCGCTGCTGAAAAGGGGCCATTAAATTCCCTTCTCTTTGGCTAGTTTGTGTAAAGAGGGATTTGGCAAAAATAAAAACGCACAACTCGGTCGAGTTTGTCTCATTTGTTAGGGGGGATTGTTTAGAGAGCCGTGTTGGAGAGCTTTGCGGAGAGCTTGACTGGTGCTGACGTCGTCGGTAGCTGGGACAGTGCAACGGGGGTCAGGGCCTCCGTCAGTTAGCTCGCGTATTTCATCTATTAAGTAAATAAACTCTGGTGTTGCCAGGCAGTTGTGATGGGAGTGTGCTTGATTTTCTAGTTGAAAAGGCCACTTTGTGAGCTATTTCAGGCGAGGGTGTCTACTAAATGACTACACGTAGTCCCTTGTCTCTCATCTTCCTCTGTCTTCCCTTCCGGGTTGGAGCTGTGTTCCCGGGGTCTGCTCCGTATCCTCTCTGACCCCTCCGGTCCTCCCCATTGTCCACACCGATTCCCTCTCAGTCCAGGTGTTCCCCCGCTGCGGATCCGTTCCGTCCGCCGCCCCCACCCCCGCCACCTGTCTTTCCTCCTCTCACACCTGTCTGTCCTCCTATCCTTCCTGTGTTGCAGTCCTCTCCTTTCTGTCTTTCCTCCTCCTCTTCCTGTCTTTCCTCCTCTCCTTCCTGTCTCTTATCCCAACACAAACAGATGCATGCAAACGTCACATTCCTCCCGGTATTTTGGACGGAAAGACTTTGCTCTCTCTGCTTTGTGCAGGGGTCTTAACCGTCATAAGGTTGAACTCTTTGTTGATATATCTCTCTGTCACATACACACAAACCCCCACACACAGACATCATCCAGTAGACCCATGCGACTAAGGCATAAAATACACACCGAAAATAGGCTCTTTAAAACACAAGATGCCCTCAACTATTGACTTGCCGTGGCACCACGTACAGCAAAACACACACGGAGCCCCTCCCCTCTCCTGACTGTGCCTCCACCGAACAGGTTCAATGGAGGCCCATCTGTTGTTGTGAATTGTTGAATTGAGTCTAACCTACAGAAATCCCAGCGGCCAAAGATTACACTGTGGATCGCTCCGCTTTGGCCACTTCCTGTGCACAAGGCCGGGTCCAATTATAGACGTCCCTGTCCTCTTCACCACTTGGCTTCAGCAGAACACCGCTTTGTTTGCCAGAGTCCTCCATGCAAAGCTCATTCAATTTACGGGGAGATAATCTATATTTCTGCTTCTTTTGTGGTTTCAGACATCTTTGTTTTCTTGTTTTGTTTTTGTCACATACCTTTACAGGCAAAGTTCAGTGAATGAATAATGTCTGAGGTGTGCCTTGCTACTAGTTGCTAAGCTTATAGTTTATGGCAATTACAGTGTAAAGACGATTTTTCGGAAAAAGTGTAGGATTTATTTCAGTACCAGATCCAGACTGTCCCCCATTGTATAGGTATAGGTAGTAAGAGTAGCTTTTTGTGGCTCTAAAAGATGTAAGCCAACAGCTGTGGCTGAAACAGTAACTGGGTGATGTAGTGTGGATGTTTCTGTTATCGTCCACACAAACCCCAGGCCCATGCAGCCCAAAGCAGGAAGCCTTCCTCTCCTCAAATCTTGCCCTCTGATTGGAGCATGTCAGGGCCCTCCCCCTTCCAGGCCCCTAGGACTATAAAAAGGCAACAAGAGAGCCTTGCAAGGCTTAAAGGAATGTAACTCGCCGATCGATGCTTTGTCCCCGGAGCTTTGGAGCTCGAACCCATACACACATGCACATAGCGCACTAGCAGGACCCGCCCTCAAGCTGTCACTCATGTTCAATACCATGGTCGATTTCTCGGAAAAGTACCTGGAAAGGTAAGCAAAGGAGTTTCTTGTGGGGTTTGGAGTGTGTGGAGGCTAGCATGTGCACATGTGTGTGTGCGAGTGTGCGTCTTTATGTGTCTCTATTTATGTGTTATAAAGAGAGGCGGTTTTTCTAGTGAGTTTATGTACTGTGCCCGTTCTAATTTGTAGGGGCTTACTCTGTAAAGGAATGCAGACCTGTGAGCCAGCGGAAAGTCTGTAGGGAAGAAAGAACGAAAGAGAGGAAGCAAGGAAAGAATTAAAGAAGGAAGGAAGGAAGCCACTAGGAGGGGGGGGGGGGGGGGGTTGACGTGTTTGGGGCCATACGGAGGAAGATCACTCCTAAAGCAGAAGAGGGGAGCTGGCCCTCCCAAACCAGAACTAATTTAGCCTGTCACTGGCTCTCCCAAACCAGAACTAATTTAGGCTATCACTGGCCCTCCCAATCCAGAACTCATTTAGGCTGTCGCTGGCCCTCCAAAACCAGAACTAATTTAGGCTGTCGCTGGCCCTCCCAAACCAGTACCCATTTAGCCTGTCACTGGCCCTCCAAAACCAGAACTCATTTAGTCTGTAGCTGGCCCTCCCAAACCAGAACTCATTTAGCTTGTCGCTGGCCCTCCCGATCCAAAACTCATTTAGCCTGTCGCTGGGACGGCAGTCCCTCCCCCCGGGGACAAAGACGCCGACACAGGAAGTGCAGCGTGCGCTCTTCTTAGAACTCCATTTTTTTTTCAATCTCCTCGGCCTGGATTTCAGGAATAGGATGAGCCCTTGTGGTCTGTGGCTGAGAAGGTGAGTCAGTCAGGTCTCCTGCAGGGACACCTCTGCTCCTTTTGAATGGAGACATGTCAATGCAGCACACACACACCTGCACACAGGGACACAATGTGGGATAGGTCTGGGGGGTTGAGATTAGATTAGACTGTATTGTGAGGGTGGGGTGTTTCCCCTGCCTCGCTCCGAGGGTCAATCTCTCTCTCTCTCTGTACGTCTTAGTTGTTGTGTCTCTGCTTTGAAAGCTTTTGGAATCATTCAGGGCACCTGCCTTTGTTTTTAGAGATGGAGAGGGCACGTCCCCCTGCCCCCGTCTCCATGGGATAGGTTGCTATGCTTTTTTTCCTGACATGCACACTTGACCCACACATACATGCACACGCTCTCAGAGAGAGTGTTCTGTTGGAGTTATGTACGCTCTGTCCAGTCCCATAACCTCACGCAAATAGCCCGGGATGGCACACGGAGTGAAAAACAAGCCCCGAAGAGGTCCCTCACCCCAGGCTCTGAACTCTCCCTCCCTCACTGCTCCCCTCCAACCCCCCTGCTCCCAGCCCCGGGTGCCCTTCAGAGGAGTGGGGCGATGGTGAGGAGTCCCCGGGGAGGGGGGGAGAGTAGATCCAGGGAACCCGCAGAACATGACCAGCCAATGGCTACAGACGAACCGGCTGCACTCTTTTGACGGCTGGTTGACTGGTTGGCTTGTTCACAGTTTGGCTGCATTTGTTGCTAGCTGATAGTCCAGTTGGCTCACTGCTTGGCTGTATAGTTTGCTGGCTGATAGTCCTGTTGGCTGACTGTTTGGTTGGCTGGTTGTTTGTGTGTAAGATACTT
Source organism: Galaxias rostratus (assembly GCA_036024795.1). Lineage (NCBI taxonomy): Eukaryota > Metazoa > Chordata > Actinopteri > Galaxiiformes > Galaxiidae > Galaxias > Galaxias rostratus. The sequence goes on from JAVQJS010155632.1 coordinate 10,220, forward strand.
TGGTAAACTCTCTTCTACCTGCAGGATAACATCACAGAGACTTGGTGTTGGTTACTGTACCTGATTGCGCTTTGCTTGGGCGGTGATGCCAAATATCTGTCTTGCTATGTATCAAGTTGGGATCTATTTTTGACTCTAAGTACTTGTTTAATGACTCCATATAATTGGTATAAAAAAGTGGCTTATTGCACATAACCATGCTAATGGATAACTATTTTTATCACCACCTGGCTTAGTAAGAAGTGATAGTCTGTCTATGCCTCCACATACACATACACAAGCCCACGCACACACCATGCTCCTTTCCCAAGGAGAGCGGCCCAGTTCCCCAGCACCAGGAATAGCCTGCAGGGTGCTATTAGTGTGCCTAATATGAGCCAGGCACTGTGGGGATCCGGAGCCAATTGTGGAACGGCAAACACCCTTTGCTCATTACTGTCCTACACACGCACACTAAGACACACACACATACACACACGCGCACACACACATGCGCGCAAAGCAATCATCAGAAGGCAAAGTCAAGATGGTCATATCTTCAAAACATCTTACAGGGCGCGTGCGTTGTCTTTTAGCAGACTAACTCATTGGAAAAGGTAGTCTGGATTTGGAGTGTGTCTGTGGGCGAAGTGAGGAGTAAATGGCCACCACTCTATCTCACACCCTCTCCTTGGTGCCTAACAGAATGTGATTCCTCTGTCTGTTCATGTCCCACAAGTCTGGTTAGTTGGTTCTCTGTAGATACTGAATCCCTCTATGTTAGGGAGGAAATTTAGCCCAGACATTGGAACCCCCCCCCCCCCCCCCAGCCTTCTTGGCTTGCTCCTGGCCCCTGGTACAGCACTGTAACGGAGCCGTGTGGAATTTGTCCCTTCTGTCTCGCAAGGCAGCTGACGGGTGTGTGTTTGTGTGTGTGTGTGTGTGTGTGCATGTACAGCTTATAGACAGAAACAGTGAGGATGATGTGTGTGTTTGTGCCCGTGTGTGTGTGTGTGTGTGTTATGAAATATGAGTGTTAGTGAGTTTGTTTATGTTTGTTTGTTTGTGTGTGTCTGTGTGTGCGCACACAGCATTGAAGTGTGTCTGTGTGCATGCGTTGGTTTGTGGACATCGAGTTTTAGTGTGTTTGACTATCTGTGTGTGTGTGTGTGTGTGTGTGTGTGTGTGTGTGCACGTGTTTGGGCGCGTGTGTATGTGTCCTGCGACATTAAAGTAAGTATCTTCATGCACACTTTCTGCTTCCACTGGCACTACCCTGACCTCCCTCGTCCCCACAACAGGGTCGAGTTATGAGTTAATAATGAAAATGTATGATTGATGTTTGTTGTCGCGGCGACGCCATCTACGCAAATATAGCAGGCTTTAACTCTCACCCGCCTGCCTGCACTCTCACACATACAAACACACACATGCACACACACAGAGAGAGAGAGAGAGAGAGAGAGAAAGACAAGCATGAAAACAACCCTCTCCCCTTGATAACATTGTATACCCAGGGGCGCTCTAGTATGCAATTAACAAACAAGTGGGAAGAGGCCAGCAGAGAAATCCATTCACTTCTTGCAACACTTAAAGGCTGACTGGTCAGACGGGTTGCTGTCAACAAAGGAAGGGGTGTAGGCTTCTGATTTTGTATGGTAGATAACAGGTGGTCAGTTTGTTTAGCAATTTTAGCAAAGTGTCCCTCCAGTTTTTACTGTGATTACACACTGTTACACAGAACATCTCCACCTGCAGTAACAGCTCACAGTCACAGGGTGGAGGCAGAGGGCTGCCATCTTCTCCTCTATCGCACGGAGCCGAAAGCCTGACATCATCGCCACATTGGCTTCACGTGGGCCACTGCTCTGTAGTGAAACCAGACGCACAATAATACATGGCCTTTCATTAGGCCCCCACCAAATACCTTCCAGACCTCATAAAACTCTGGGTGCTTTCCTCCACAGTGTCGGCAAGGCCTCCTTTCTTTTTCATTCAGCGTTTCTTTTCCTCGCAAGGACAGC
>JAVQJS010155638.1:0-12462 GCA_036024795.1 Galaxias rostratus
GTGTGTGTGTGTGTGTGTGTGTGTGTGTGTGTGTGTGTGTGTGTGTGTGTGTGTGTGTGTGTGTGTGTGTGTGTGTGTGTGTGTGTGTGTGTGTGTACACACAACAAACTGGGCTTTTCACACATGTTTATTGACAATATATCTGGTCACGTTTTCCCTCCGCCTCTTGATCTCCACAGCGATCGATTGGACCTGAGCAGAACCCCATCCGACCACCGCAGAACCAGGAACTGGATCAGCTGCTGAAGGAGGGTTGTACGTTCAGGGTTCTGGACCAGCCCGTCTCTCTTGACCGGCTGCAGCTGAAGAACATTGACCAGCTTAATGCTTCAAGTAGGTGTCAGGTTGTTGGGAGGTTCCTGCATTGTTCAATTAACTCGGAAATGACTGCGTAACCTTTATCCTGGGCGGTTTTTACTCTATTGTCAAGCCACTTTATGGATATAAAAAAAACAGTAGGATAACATTTTCAAAACAGTCACTACAGGTTTATTTGTCACATATGATGCCTGTTGCAGCTCAGTGCTCGACATTTTGACATAACAGATCCGTACAAAACTTCGTAGGAAGTAACTATTGTCTTTGGGTTAGCGTATTGTGGGATTAAACGTCCATTAGCTATCAAGAATACATTCGCTGGGAAAAAATTCACGAACTAGCGATTCACGCAGTAACCTTTTAAACAAAAGGTATTCTGCTTTGTTATTTGCAGTGAACTTCCTTCAGTGTCACGCCATCCTTTGTTTGATGGAGAACTTACTGTTTAACCCTTTGCTTTCAGCATCGGGACTGCCTCACTCCTTCATAATAATGCATCAGAATCGCTACCAGCAATGCATAGGCGTATTCATTCTGCAAGCGCTGTCTGAATCTGTCAAGGTAACGATAACACTTCGACCATGAAGATCTGAATCAATGATGTTGTGTGACAAGGTTTAAACCTTTTGAAAGCATACCAGCCAATCATCTGCATGAGGCCTCGGGCCATTTGGGATGGGAACTGATACTGGTGCCAAACATTTCGCACAGTAGTCAGCTACAAGTTGAAGTAAACCGCAACCTATAATTTTTTAGAGTAGCCATTCACTTATTTTTTAGGCTTCAAACTTGATCGTTTGTTTACAGCCTCAGTATTTTGTTTACAGCGTCAGTGTTTTTTGTATGATGCAAAAATATCGCTTATCAGTATTTGACATCAAAGGTGCTTCTGCCAAGTCCTATTTTAATACCGATAAGTGGCACGCCTTCCGTGTTCTACCCTTCAATGCCCTCATGTGTATTTGGTTTTCAGAGAGTGTGGATGACAAAGATAGAGGGCGCTGTGGCGACACTGATGATGCAGGACTCTCAGAAGCCAAGGGTTTTGAGCTCCTCACTGTGGCTGGAGTCTTCCCAAATCTGACTCGTCTGAGACTCTTACTGTTGTAATATACTGTTTGTGTTTCCCTTTGTTGTAAATTTCTGTAGTCAAAAAATAATTTTGTAAAACTGATTGTGTGCAGTTCATGTCTTTGATAGTCTAATAAATTGAATGAGCGATTTAAAAGTGTGCGTGTTTTGAATGTGAAGTTGTTTCCAATGATACACAGATTGTGCCATGTGACTTTCTCGATCTGGTTTAATTAAAATGACAGTATCAGAAGTAGTTTAAATAAAAGCATAACTCGGGTAAAATAGAAACACTTATTTTTATTTGCTCTTAATCGTTTTAAACAAAAATGTACATCTGGACACAACTTCATATTAAGTTTAGCGCGGCAACACAAGTCGGGTTGTTAGGCCTGTTTGTGCCAGTCTTCCATCAGAACATACAGTGCGTGTCCTTACCTTAGCAACAGAGACAAACATAACACACCCTTCTATAAGGCACACCCACACGCCCATACCATATCCAGATGCGTAACATGAAAGTGTGCGCTGAAAGACAATCGATACATTACCATGCACGACATCCGATGTCGGAGTGAAACGGGCAACAAATTTATCGTCGGACTACAATGTAATTTCCTACCACAATTAAGAAATGCATAATTGTACACTTGCGGCCAACATGTTTGTCTGTTAGGTATTATTTAACATTTTACTTAAGCTATAAGGATAATGTTAAGCTATAAGGATAATTCCAATAGCTTTGATGTTAGTGAGACATTAGCGAGATGGTGACACCTAGTGTTACATATACTGTGCGTTGGTGGTGGTCAGTACCTGTGCCTATGGTTTCAAAGGCAACAATACAACAGAGACCTGCTCTTGGGCTAATCAATACTGTCTGTCCAAGTGGCATGAAGGGTCTCAGACAACCCTTAAAACTGAGAGGCAATCCTTATTTAGGGATAAACCACATAAGTGTTTGATAAGAGGGGTAGGAAATTAAGATCTTTCAAGTGAATAATGTTGTTGTGCCAATCTGAGGTAGACAAAACGGAAGCAATGCAGAAAGAAATCGATGGATGTGACGGGCTGCTATTGATACACTTTGATTAAGACTAGAGTCTAAATTGACATTTACAGCAATTAGGAAATGTACTTATTCCTTAATGTGTCACATCAAAATGCTGGAGAAGCCTGCATTGTTGCTTTGCTTAAAGTTAGCCTACTCCACCAAGTGTAAATCTACAATTGCACAAGCAGATCGATCAGTATCACAAGTTTTGACAGCAAAAGATAAATTACAAAAACAAGGAATTATATATATATGATATATATATATATATAAAACAGTGATTTCAGACAATCGTTTACAGGTTGTCAGAGGTGGAGCCATCTACTGTGTATCAGGACTGACATCTTCATCTTGTTTGTGAGAGGGATACTGAGAAGGTTTGCATCAGCCAGCAGGCACACAGGAGCTATGACCAGCAAACAACACAGACTGCAGCACGACTGTACGGTACACACATCCAGTCACAACACATTTTAACAACACACAGCCTTAGTTATTGCTCGGAAGCACACGCGCACGCGCACACACACACACACACACACACACACACACACACACACACACACACACACACACACACACACACACACAAACATGCATGCATGCACGCACACGCGCACACATACCTCTAGCAGAGTCAATGTAGTGACAGGCAACAGAGGAAAAACACAAAACAAGAAACCACATGTCCTATGCCTGCAGTACCAGAGAAAATAAGCACCACAAGTTGTTTACAAAGATGCAAAACAAAAAACAGAGTCATTCAAGTTCTTAGAAAAATGAGCAGCAGTGCAGAAAACCTAAACGTTGCACATACATGCTGGGCTGCATGTCTAAATTACTTTTAAAATGTAGGTGCGTTAAAAGTCAAACTATTCGTTCAGAATAAAAAGAAAATATTATTAAAAAAAACAACAATAGAAGGCTTTTCAATGTGCCTCTTTTCCACCATTTTCCAGACTCCTGAACACATTCTTTGGTCAAGTAATAGGCTGAATACTTCACCACTACCGACAACAAAGCTGCTGCCTTGCAACATACCTAGTACACCCACTCATAAAAACATGACAACATTACAAATGCCATCAACGGCAATCCCTGCCATAGACCTCTGGACGACAACCAGATCCCAAATGACATACTTACACGTGTCAACTTGAAAAATACTAACCAGGAACAATGAGACTGGGTGTCCAAACATGGCTGTCAAAAAAGACGGTATGGCGATGTCGAGCTTCTTTTTTTTTTTTTTTTTGTGGACACAGGAAACAGCTGCTGGACCAGCGAAGGCACTACACAGATGGCGGCCGTTCCATCCCACCCCCTGATGGGTTCTGATGGGTCTCCTGTTGCCGCTTTCACACAACTCCCTTTTTTTTCTTCTTCTTTTTTTTTTAATATCCTTCCCCACCCCTTCCTTCCCTGTCCCAGCGTGCTGTAGACTGAGACCCAGGACAGCTGTCATCCACCTGCTGCCCCCACCTCCCCCTCCTCCTCCGGGGGCAGAGACGCAGAGTCGGGCTACTTCAGTCACGAGGGGTGGGGGGGCCCAGGGCCGAGTCGATCCATTCAGAATGCACATTGAATATAAAGACAGACACGCCGTGGCAGGCCCACGGGGTGGGGCGCGGGACGGGGGGGGGGGGCGGGGGGGCTGGAGGGCCGCGAGGGCAGGTCAGCCTTGGAGGTCCTCGAAGCACGTCTCGCACACCCGCACCGGCTTCTTGGAGGACGGGGTGAGGGCGTTCTTGGCGGAGCATTCGTTGCAGAAGATGTTGCCGCAATGTCTGCAGTGGTGCTGTGGATAGGGAGAGAACGGTCGTGTATCAGATGGGCGGGAGTGGGAGCTCATTCTGTCACATTATGCACGTGGATCGCCCTACCGGAGCCAGTATAGGATAAAGGGTAGCAGTATTGGAAAGAGTTATGCCTGGCCTTGATTACCTTCCTGACAGCCAGGGAGAAGACCTTCCCGCAGGCCATGCAGTTCTGCACCTCGTGGTCTTCCGCCCATTTGCGTGTGAGAGACTGAGACTGCTTGATCTACAGAGAGAGAGAGGGAGGGAGGGAGAGAGAGAGATAGAGAGAGAGAGAACCCATGACTCCCAATGAACACACACATGCGGTAAACACAGGGCATGTGACGAGTCTTAAGAGAGAGCGGCCGACCTGCAGTGACTGGTTCTCCCGGCCCAGCTCCTGCATGGCCGCCGTGGTGTCGTCCAGCTTCCTCCTCATGTCCACCAGCTTGGTCTGCAGCTTCTCCATCTCCCCTTCCCCCTTCACACACCTGGGACAGGGCCACGGGGGGGAAATCAACATTTCAGACAGCTATGATTTCAAATCAATCTAATCCAACGTAATGTAATTATTATATAGTAGCCACTGACACGTGCGCGCACTGTCACGCACACACAGAGAGAGAGAGAGAGAGAGAGAGAGAGAGAGAGAGAGAGAGAGGTGATGAGAGGCAGTGCTTGGCGAACCTCTCCAGCAGCGCCCGCCTCTCGTCCTGGTTGTTCTGGACGGTGGCCTCCAGCACGGCGATCTCTCCCCTCAGCTCGTCCGTCTGCTTCTCCAGCTCGCCCACGCGCCTCTGGCTGCCCTGCCACTCCCGCTTCAGCGTGGCCACGTTCTCGTTCAGCGCAGTCACCTGCAGGGTCAGCTTGGTCGCCGCCTCCTCCCCGCTCTTCACCTGCTGCTCTCTGGCCTGCCTCTCGGAGCCCTGGGCAGAGAGACGTCAAGTTTGTAAAAATGTCCACAATCAAGGAAATACCAATAATTACAAGCAGAAGAAGAATAAAGAAGAAAGTTTAGTCTATAATATAATAATAATATAAGTCTATAATATCTACTTCAGTCCAAGCTGCTACCTTGGCAAAGGACAGTGACACTTAAGCATCCTAGTAGGTAGGGCCTTGTAGGGTGTTGCAAACACCCGTTTTTCTCTGACGGCCATGTTGGAAGATCACATGCCGATTGCTATGTCAACAATTCGTAGAAACGTGCAGCGATGTCTTTAACGTGTATCCACGCGTCCATCTCATCAACCCACCAGCTTGGCCTCCAGCTCCTTGGCTTGCCCGCGAAGCTGCTCCTCCCTCTGGGCCACGCTGTCCTTGGTGGCCTGGTGCTCCCTCTGCTCCTGCTCCAGGGCTGCCTGCCCGGCCTCCACGCGGCCCTGCGCCTCCAGCTTCTGCTGGATCAGCAGCTGTTTGGCTTCGCGCAGCTCACCCAGCTCCTAGCAGTGGGGAGTGACAAAGCAAATCCATCCATTTGAATGGGCTCAGCTTTCCTTCGAGACTATTTTCAAGGGGCATTCCAACTTGCTACAGACCCCATACAAAGATGAGCCCAAAGCAGACAAACCCAAAGAAGCTAAATGATCAGAAATTATGGATTCTCATACTCTTAAATATTAAAATAATCATTCAACTACTTTAACAAAGGCCTTTGGGTGGACGATTTAACACTATCAAATAAAAACAAGCGTTTGGCTCTTTATAGAAAACCCTGCTTTAATTCACCCAAAAAGTCATGACGGTGTATGAAGTGGATGACTTTGAAAGCTTAGCGATGTTTGTGCGGTAACAAACCTTCTCACTCTTTCCCGCCAGCGCTTTGAGTTCAGAGTTCAGTCTGGAGGTCTCCTTCTCCAGGGCTTTCTTGGCAGCGCTCAACTCCTCTGCTCTAGCGTGCTCCTTCTCCATTTCCTCCTTGGCAGAAACCTGGTCGATCGAACGGTATACATTAGGCGAGAACTGTCCCTTCTTATCACAGTGTTGGGCGATCAATAATGCTTTAAGTTTGTGCATAACGTGTGTTGTTGTGACGACAGTGTGTGTGTGAGTGTAGGGTGTGTGTTTGTGTGTGTGTGTGTGTGTGTGCGTGTGTGCGTGCAAGTGGTGACCTGCTGGCCCTGCAGCTCTTTGAGAGCTTGCTCCTGTTTTTGCAGCTTGGTGCCCCGTTGAGTCAGCTCCTGCTCCATGGCGGTGCGGCCCGTCTTGAGCTCCTGGACCTGGGCTTCCAGCCCGCTCTGGTGGGTCCGGTTGGCAGCCAGCTCCTCCTGGGCCTGAATAAACTTCTCCTCCGACGCCTACACAGGACCGAGAGACTCACCTGGTTACATTCCTAAACCATGCCTATTCATGTCCTATCTGAGATGACCGGCACTGAGAGCGCTTTGTCGTTTGTTGTTTTCCTCAGAAGGTCAAAAGGATCGATATTTGCACGGGGTCTGTCCGTGTCTGTCGCTTCGACCTCCACAAAGTCCGTCTCTCGCTTCTTTGATCGCCGCCCCGCCCTGTCACCTCCCCCTCTCCTCACGTACACCCGATACCCCCCCGCCCCCCACAGCTAGAACAGGCCTGCCTCGTGCCGATTCAGGGCCGGGATAAAAAGTGCCTATGTTCCAATACTGTTCTTCAGACAGCAACAACGAGCCAACCCCAGACCCCCCCCCCCCTCCGGTACCGTGCCCTCGCCTCGCTCACCTTCAGGTCCTGTCGCAGTGCGGACACCTCCGACTCCTTCCCGTAGCAGGTGGACTGCAGCTGGGCCACGCTCCCCTGGCTCTGCTCGAGGGTCTTCTGGAGCTCCGCCTTCCCGTCCCTCTCCGAGGCCAGCTCCTGGCCCAGGCCGGACACCTGCTCCCTCAGCCTGCTCTCCTCCTCAGCCTGCAGGGGGCGGAAGGGGAGTTATGGACGCAGCACGATATGGTTCGAAGAACAGTGTATTAGAAGAAACGTGTGACAAGGGAATTTTACTATTAGACATGCTATAAATTATAATGAATAAGGTTGCATGATGCAGGTATGCAAACTCTGTGTGTGTGTGTGTGTGTGTGTGTGTGTGTGTGTGTGTGCGTGCGTGCGTGCGTGCGTGCGTGTGCGTGCGTGCGTGCGTGTGGATAAAGGCGCTCCTCGCCTTCTTAGCCATGTCCCCCTGGAGCTCGGCCACGTGTGCCTCCAGTTTCTTCTTCTCCTGTCCAAAGGAGCACTGGGCGCTCTTTAAGTGTGCCTGCAGCTGCTGCATGCCCTTCTCCTTCTCCTCCAGGGCCTCCTGAGTCTTGGAGCGCTGCTCTGTTAACCCAGCAAGCTGCGTCTTTAACCCCTTCTCCGCCTGGCAACACAAAAAGCGTTGTGTGCAGAGAGATAGAACTGGTGATTTAAAAAAAGTGATACAACTATTTTTTTTGTACTTTGAGAACTAGTTTATTATACTTTTTTTTTTCTCATTATTTTGTTCTTGTAGTTTTTTTGTAAACAAAAAAATTACTTCTCTCATCTTCTCCAGGTGCCCTTTCACTTCTAAAAGTTCTTTGGATGTGGCCTCGGCACTTTTCAAAAGCTCCTGTCTCGCCTTCTCGTACGACTTCTCCTAGAAGACATAGAGCAACATAAAGGTAATGTTGAGTGCTAATACATTACATTTTTCTTGCCATATTGAAACAAAGAGTCAAAGAGTTAACACCTTCTCCCCCATGGCTGCCTGGGCACTCTTTTTCTCCTTGTCCAGGAGGCTCTGACTCTCCTTCAAACCCTTAGAGGCCTTGGCCAAGTTGTCTTTAACCGAGGCCAGCTCTTTTCCCTGGGCTTCCTTCTCCTGCTGCGCCTTCTGGAGGTTCGAGGCCAAGCCTTGGGCTTTCCTATCGAGCTCGGCCTGCCGGGCAAGCCCTTCCTGGGTCAGCTTATCCAGGCTCCCCTGCAGAGCGGCCTTCTCCTGCTCGCAGCGCTCCAGCTGCTGTCTAGTATCGCCCAGCGTGGCCGTCTTACTTTTCAGCTCTTCCTGCAGTGTCACGGCCCTTGACAAACAAACGCAGACAAAGCAAAAATGAATAGACAAACTCAAAGAATGCGCAATATTCTTTTGGTGACCTACAATACCGAAGTGAAGTATTATATCACCGGATCCAAATCAACAGGCTAACCATCAATATATAGCCACTAAGCCCATCTTACCCTGCCTTCTCAGCGTCCAGCTGACGCCCTAGCTCTTTGATCTTCTTCTTAACCTCTGACCCCTCCTTATTGAGCTTCTGGACTTCCTGTTGGGATAGGTCCCGTGCCGCCTGCAGCTCCACCACCTGCGCCTCCACTTTCTGACACACATACACACACGCACACGCGCACCGTCCACATACTTAAGGCATGGAGCACAGAGAAGGCACTGCCACTGATACACACAGACACAGACACATCCAAACACAGACCCCCCCCTCCCCCCACACTCACACACACACACAAACACGGGTGCGCGCACTCGCACACACACACAGAGAAAGAGAGTGTCAGGTCTCAGACTGGTGCCTGACCTTGTTGTGTCCCTCCAGTTGTTCGACGCGCTGCTCGGCGTTCAGCAGTTTGCCTTTGGCCTCCTTCACGCTGGCCTCCAGCAGGCCACACTGTTCCTGCCTCTCCTGGAGCCCTCGGCTCTGCTGCTCCAGCTTGGCCTGGCTCTTTCCCAGCTCCTACATGTCACAGAGAAAGGAGAGGACGTGAAAGAGCTGCTAGGACATGCAACACAAAATTAAGGAATTCAAAGGTTTATAAAGCATACTGCCAAGCAACCATGTTTGTTTTGTTTTTTAAAAACAAGAAGCCAGGGAAACCCCTGCTGTGTCTTTGGAGCCCCTGGACAGGAAACTGACCTGCTGTTTGTCCTGCAGTGCATGCTGGGCCGTCTCCAGATGGCTCTCCAGGTCTGCCCGCTGAGCGGCCTTGGCTGCCTCCGCAGACAGCAGCATCTCAGTCTTGGCCTTCAGCTAAAGAGTCATCAACATCAACAGTTGACTGTTATTCATCCCCTCAGTAACATACAGGAGTTGCAGTTGATTTGATGCAAACACAAGCCTTCCAATGTATTATTTACTTACGTTGAATAGAACATATATATTATAAATACATATATATACATATACATACATATTATAAAATAATTCATAGTTTAGCAGTTATGTTAATACATTCTACATTTACCTCAGCTGTCCTTGGTGATATTGTAAAAACAGCCGGTCAGTCAGTCACACATACCTGGGTGTCCAGTTGGGCTACCTTCTCCCTGCTCTCGGTTAGATGGGTGTTGAGTTCCCCGACGGAAGTCTCCAGGGCTTGGGACCGGTCCAGGGCAGCCCGAAGGAGGGTCTTCTGCTCCTGGACCTGGTCGTGGAGGTTGTCCTGCGCCTGCTTGTTGCTCTCGGATTGGTTCTTCAGCTTGTCTGTCAGCTGAGTGACCTTGACGTGCGGAAGTGACAGCGGAGTCATTAAACCACATTGTGATGGATGGCCATATGTCATCATCCGCGCACGTGTGAGTGTGTGTGTGTGTGTGTGCATAAGCCTAGCCTCTGCAAAATCCCTCTGCATTGCAGGTTTGAATCAGAGTATGACAAGACAAATTCCATCCAAATGGAGAGAGGTGGGTGTATGTGTGTGTATCTTCCTTTCCTGCATTGTGAAATACAGAATATATGCGTGTGTGTGTGTGTGTGTGTCTTCTCTTCTTGCATTGTGAAAGATAGAATGTGTGTGTGTGTGTGTGTTTACACTTGTTCACCCGCTTCTAGCGCTCACCTGTCCCTGCAGCGTGTGGTTCTTCTCCTGGAGCTGGTTGAGAACGGCCGTCTCCCCCTCCCCGGCCTGGATCTTGGCACACAGGTCCTCCCTCTCGGCCTCCAGCTGGCTGACGCTGTCCTTGCTCTTCTGGAGCAGGGCCTCCAGGTTCTGGATCTTCTGGTCCTTGTCGCCGAGCTGACGCAGCACCTGCTCCAGGTCATTCTAGCGACGGACGCAGTGGCACTTTGGTGTGAGACTCCCCTGGTGCGGCCCCTCGCACATGCATTGACCTCACTGCTGATTGCTTTGGGACCTACCTGGGCCTCGCGGAGTTTGCCATTGGTCTTCTGCTGCAGGGCTTGCAGCTCCTGGTGTTGCTGCTTGGCCTTTTCTAGCTGGTGCTGCACATCCGCGGTTTTAATGGCGCTCTCCTTCAGCTAGAGATGCAACGTCAAAATCGGATGTTCTGAAATGGCCCTTTGATGTTTATGTACGTTATGTACGTTTATGTACGTATGTAACAGAGCAACTCGTTTTTCTCCACACTCCTTCCATCTGAGATCACGGTCTTGACAAGCTCAAGCCCTCTTGACAACGACAAGTGCGGCGTCTCTCTCTGAGCCCTACCTGTTCCTCGGAGCGGGCGAGCTTGAGCTGCAGGTCGGTGGCTTGCTGCTCACGGTCCTTGAGTTTCTCGCCCGACAGCTGCCTCTGCTCCTTCAGACGGCCCTGCACCTCCCCCAGCTGACGCTCCGCCTCCAACAGCTTGGCATGGAGCTACCAGGCACAGGGAGGAGGAGGAGGAGGAGGAGGAGGAGGAGAAGGTCAAAATCCATTCCGTTTATTCTGGAAGGGGCAGATTGACCCTGTGTGTGTGTGTGATGGTGGGGCTGGGGGGAGTGTCTCACCTGGCTGATTTCACTCTGCTGTTGCAAGCCCTGGCTCTCTTTCTCCTCCCTCTGCTGCCGCAGCTGCTTCCTCTCCGCCGTCAGCTCGCCGTGCTTCAGCTCCAGCTCCGCCAGCTCCCTCTTCAGCCGGCCGGCTTCCTCGCCCCTCTCCCCCAGCTCGGCCTGGCTCCTCTGCAGGGAGGCCTCCGCCCCCGTGGCCCTGACCTGGAGCTCCTGCACCTCCAGCTCCCTCTGGTGCAGGCCGGCCTGGACGCCCTTCTTGGCAGCCTGCTCGCTGCCCAGACGCTCCTCCAGTTCCTGGTATTCCTTTTCGCGGCGGGCCAGCTTTTCCGACAGCGCCTGGTCCAAGGAAGCAACGGGAAGGAACGGGTTAGATCCAGAACCGCAGCAGGTGCTATGATTATTACAAGTACTCTGGATAGACACATAACGACACAAGGGAGATATTTCGCACAGGGGATTCCTATCAAGACGAAATAGGAGATTTCTCATGATTCTCGTGGCATGTTAATTAACGGAAAGAATATGAAATGTTGCTCCCCTCGCCCCCCACCCAAAGGACTAATTAGCAATGACATTGGATTGTTAGGGAAAGGGTTGAGAGTCTCGTTTCATAGCAACCACACATTTCTAAAGCGCCAGGTTGGTGACAGCAGACACTCCAAAACGACAGATCCACCCCCCCTCCCCCCCATGGGCCATATCATCTTAAGTTAGACGCAAGTCCCTCCCCCTCCTGAGCCTCACGCCAACCAGAGGAGGATGGCAAGGACATTTTTTTAGGGCGGGTGTTTACGACAGACTGGGATACCAGGGACATGTGCTCACGTAGGGCCCATGAAGTTCACCACTGGGGGTGATCGAGAACACACGGGGTGTTAACGGGGCCCGCCGATAACTAGGGAGCATGACAGGAACACTGGCAGAGGCCGACATATCCCGGAGGAGTGGGAGGGATCGTATCTCTCTTCTGGGAACCGTCCTTTATGACCCGCCCGCTATCTCACGCTCTCCCTATCTTTATTTTTCTACGTCCCACGTTCTCCCGTCTCTCCCTCTCTTGACCTTGCGTAAGCCTACACACTCTTCTGGGTCCTGCTTTTCCCTACTCCGGCCCGGAGTCTAATCCGCTTCGTGGAGTCCCGATAAACGCTCCTCCGACTGTCGTTGTTGTCGCGGTCCCGTTTGTCGTCCTCGCTGATCTCTCGGCCCTCCCTGTCTGGTCCGTATTCTCTTTTTCCTCTCCCACTGCTCTCTCCATCTTGTCCTGCCCTGCCCTGTCTATTTGGATGAGTGTGAGGATCGGGGCAGGCCGGTGGGGGGCCTGGTGGGTATCCAGGTTCCTAATCCCCCTCGCTTCTGGACACCTACTTGTGTTGGAGAGCAGCTGTGCTGGCAGCACGACCGACTCGCCAGACATGAGGAGAGCTAATCCCTGTCTGTCCCCCCATGTCACATACACTTATACACACACACACACACACACACACACACACACACACACACACACACACACACACACACACACACACACACACACACACACACACACACACAC
>JAVQJS010155644.1:0-12687 GCA_036024795.1 Galaxias rostratus
CTCTCTCTCTCTACAGTATCAAACTCATTGGACATGTTCTTGGCTTGAGACCTGTATACCACTGCAGCGTGTTTGGGTCTGCATGCAATCATTTGACTCACATTATCATGGAGGCATGCACATACTTCAAGACACAAGCGCGCATGCGCACCCGCACACACACACACACACACACACCCGCACCCGCACACACACACACACACACACACACACACACACACACACACACACAAACACACACACACACACAAACACACACACATCATAACACCTATTCAACAGGCGAGCAGGCCGGCCTGTGGGGTGCTAAGGTATGGTCTTTTGTTGTGCCCTGAAGCATTTGTGGCCCTTCCAGGATCATTTGACCGCTGGCCATGACTAAATCCTATTTCTACCTCCCTTGTCCCTAGGCAGCTGAGTGCTGGACCAACCTGTCAGCCTTTGTGTTGCTTCATATACACAGAGTGCCAGCACCCCCCTGATTAGCCTGTCTCCTGACAGACCTGTCCAGTAATTCTTCACTTCCTCTCTTCTTACAAAACCCAGGCCTCAAATCCTCCAGACAAACACAATTGTAACATTTTAAGACTTACCTTGCTTGTCCTGAGAAAGTAGTCACTCAAAGGGTTTATTGACTGGTTCTTTTTAAACAGGCAAGTTGGATGTAATTAGGACTCAGGAATAAAAAAAGTTGCTTCCCACTTAAAGAAAGCACATAAAGCTTGCATAACTTTATCGCTAGTCGCACAATGTTGCAGGAAATATTATCCAACATGCCAGAAATATTATACAATTTAATCATTGTAGTCCATGTAACAAACTTGATTAAATCCAGTGTAATTGAATGTCATACAGTGATTGTATGGTAGATGAAAACACAGTATTTCAGTGTAAAATAGCATTCAGCCGAGTTATAGCTAAGCCTATCGTTTCTGTATGATTTCATAAACATTGACAAATTGCTACATATTCAGAAGGAAAATCTAAATTTTGTTCTCCACTCTCACACAAGCTAGCTGGGCTGGGCCCTCAGGAAACCTCAAATCATTTTCCATCTTTTCCCATGTGGAATTTGTCAGTCCGTAGTCATGCCAGTAGTGCTCTTTACAGTCTAAACTGGATCTAAAAATGACGACCCACTTATAAATTTAACACATGATGTCATACATCTGGCCCATGCTAGCCTATGAATAAGAGGGGGAGTGACAATAACAATATAATCACATGGAAACATATTTTTCTTGAGCTCAAACACTTTGCAGTATCCAGAGTAACAGTCTGTAAATAAAGCAAGGTCTCAAACATCAGCCGCAAAAAGTAAGTAATTGATAAATTCAGACATTTGCATTTTGAATTAAATATAGCTTAACATTTTCTATTGTGATTTTTTTTTACATCTTCGCTTAGACTCTCCATTCTTCCACAGTGATGTCTGAGTGTCTGGCCACTGCCAGTCATCCCTAACCATTTCTGAACCTCACATTTCCTTCTGGGTCTCCCCAGTACACCCTTGCCTCAGGTCTGTGCCACTCCCAGAGGAACCCTGAGCCCCTGGCTTACCACATGGACAAAGAATTGTTCTCCGAACGAAAACAGACGTGAGGTGCCAAGAGGGGGCTGGGGGATAGGATCACTCCCAGTATGAGCATCCCAACTGCCATAGAAAGCCACAGACACAGGCATGGTCAACATGTGATCTTAATATGCCAACCCCCAACACATTTTCCATTCACTACGGCGTACATATTCTGAAAACCACCGTGCAGGTGACAGGCCATCTCATCACTGTTGGCCTCTGCCAGGCCCTGGTCAGAGAGTAGGCGGGATGGGTGGGGGAAGTGGGGGCACCACCCTCTGGCCGCCTGAGACGAGGATACTAGACGGAACGGGGAGAGGCTGCAGCTGTCGGGGGGGTC
The DNA here is from genome assembly GCA_036024795.1 of Galaxias rostratus. Lineage (NCBI taxonomy): Eukaryota > Metazoa > Chordata > Actinopteri > Galaxiiformes > Galaxiidae > Galaxias > Galaxias rostratus. The sequence continues at coordinate 1,917 of JAVQJS010155644.1, forward strand.
AGTGGCAGAGACCACTGGGAGCCAGTGACCCTCAGCGAGACAAGGGTCCTGGGAGAGCAGCTGGGTAGCGCTGGAGGAGCATGCACGAGGCAAGCAGAGATGGGACAACCGCGCGAAATACATGAGAAGCCTTGGACGTTCTATGGTAGACAGTCATCTGGAGGTGGGGGAGGGGGGCGTCGATGATTTATTACACTGTATATATTGCACAGGGTTCAACGACGGGATCGTTTCGCACCAAGATGAATTTGCACATTGATCAATTCCATATTGCGGGAGCTTTGGAAAAAGAAAAAGCATATGGAACACGCTATGCATCAGCCAAATGAACCTACCAGCAGAAAACCTCTAGAGCATTTAATTAACATACGAGTATAGCTCTGGGTATTCACCAGATTAGAAAACCTACTAATGGTCAATGGAGTTTCTGAGCATGTAATTTCGAAATGACATCTGCATTTCATATATACGGAATCATTTATAATGGTAAAACATTCTGGAGTCTTGATTAGAGTAGCCTGCAATTCCAATTAAGAGTGCAGGTGAAGTGACTACACATATCCATCACAAGGTAACATTGAACTGTAAAAACTCCTGAGGAAATGAATGAGAAAATAAAAAGCTGTGGCAGTTCAGCTAGGTATCTTTAAAAAGCCATTCCCATTTTTTTCTCCATGGGAAGAAAGCCCAGTTTCTGTAGTGTTTTCCACAGGAGTCATTCACACAGAAGTGTTTTGTGACAAAGTAATCAGCAAAGGAAAAGCCTCACAAAACGTATCATCCCTTTCCTTTTTTTTATTGGCTTGGCATTGGCTTAGGACTTCCACAGTCAAATTGGATTATAAAACGTATTCTGAAAGAGAATCTGCCTCGGTATCTGCTGTCAGAACGATGTCCAAGTCGTCAACCTCGCGGCCAGGGTGGCCAGCCTTTGGCTGACAGTTCTAGGGCAGCCCTGTGTTTAAACAGCAGATGTGTCATCCTCCCTGAGACAGGAGGTCTGGCAAGGTGATGTTTATCATAACAAAGCTTCCAGTATTTTATGAACACTGCAAGTTAAAGGTGACAGTTGAAGGACAAGTTGAATAACGAAGACTGTTGTTTGCCAGGACTCTGAAACAAGGACCGTGCAACCGTGTTTCTTCTCCTTTATTTCAGTCTCTCTGCCTCCCCATCCAACAAAGGCAAAAACGCAGACCGAAAGACCTCAGCAAACAGCGACTCACACAAGCGTACCAACTTAAATAGCTGCTGTTATGCACAAACCCTTATCCATGTTTACCTGTCAGCACTTTACATTTCCTACCTCGGTTAATATGTAATGATGTTGCCATGTTTGTAGTTTATCCTTGAGAATGGTACTCTGACAGCATACTTTAGCAATCCAGACAGATAAATGGAGCTGGGTCTGCCATCAGTGTCTCCAACAGAGACTTTGCTACTTAAGCAGACAGAGCAGCCCTATAACCGTTTCCCCATTGATTCATTAGCTCACTGAGTAATGTCCTTTGAAGGCCACAGGCTTCCTAAAGATAATTTGCACTATCTACTAGAATAATCAACCTGAGACAACAATCAATTTCCTCGTAGCCAATACCTATAGTACCGCGGGAAAGTTTTTTTCCTCTTTATAGACAAAGTACAGCTGTTGTGTCCAGGATAAACATGTCTAACCTCAACGGTCAGAATTTACTTTATAATTAAAGACTCAGACATGACTAAAACCATCTATGATAAGCAATTGAGAAGAAGGATGAGTCATTCTTTCCATTACTTTTAAATAAGTCTGCCCACATAGGGGCTCAGGATGGAGTGTTTGGATTTGAGGGAAAACATAAGCAACAGAATAAAGTGGGGTGAAAGACCAAGAGTTTTTTATTTTTTCATCTCAAGATAGCATTATTACAATTCTTATATTATATCCATCCATCCTTCCATTATCAGATCCGCTTATCCTATGCAGGGTCAAAGGGGGGGATGGGGGCCTGGAGCCTATCCCGACCGACTTTGGGTAAGAGGCAAGGTACAACCTGGACAGATCGCCAGTCAATCACAGGGCTAACACATAGACATACAACAACTCACACACACACACCTATGGACAGTTTAGAGTCACCAATGAACCTACATGTTTTTGGACTGTGGGAGGAAACCGGAGTACCCTGATGAAGCCCACATGAACACGGGGAGAACATGCAAACTCCACACAGAAAGGCCCTCAAGTAGGGATGGAACCCAGGACCTTCTTACTGTGAGGCAACAGTGCCAACCACTGCACCACCGTGCCGCCCTTCTTGTATTATATTATGATGACAAATACAGAGATAAAGAAGGATTTGTCCATTTCGTCTTTCAAGATTTCTGCTGATTTGGTGGTTCCGCAATGCAATGGATTGGTTGCTGTTGCTAAATGTTTAAACTCCCACAGAGAAACACAGAGCTATGTACTCTACGTAAAGCCAGCAGTTAAAGTTGTGTGAGTAAACTATGTATGTAAGGTGACTGACAGAGGCACTGCACATTCCCTGCATCGAGCGCCAGGGCCTTTAGTCACTCTTGCCCAATCATTTGGGATCAGGAACCAAAGGAATGTGCTTTTCTCCACTGTACAATGTCACCATAATGGGCGAACACTGCGGTTACGGTCGATGGATTCTGCAGACCATCTGGCCAAGTGATAGTATGACATCATAAGGCCCATGAGGACCAGCTATAAAATATGAGCAGGCAATATTACACCTCCTGTGCCCGAGTCTCTAGCAGAGCTGTGCTTTTACTCCTGCTAGCCATCATCATTATAGTATTCCAATGAGAAACATATGGTCAATGACAGTTAATATTGTTAGTGATGTTGAAATAAAATCGACATTGTCATATCATCCAAAGAAACTCCGCTAGAGGAGAAATGCCTGACAAGACCCATTCAGCCATGTGTTCTGTGGCATGCTATTTAAACAGAGAAGGTAAAAACCATTGTGCAAAATGACCATAAGTGAAACGTCTTTAAGGAAAGTATATCAGTTTCCTTAGAAAAAAAGTGCTGCAAATCAATCGTCTACGCTTCATTTTAAGATTTTAAACAATTACCCTAGGTATGGTTAACAATCGATCATTGTGCGCATCATAAATCAAACAGGCCAACCATTGAGGCCACACAGCAGAAGGATCAACTAATGGGGGAAAGTGTAGTGGAATGTTTCCAGATCATAATGTACATTGGGGAGGCACCACCATGCACACCGGGGGTCATGTGAGAGTGCAACCTGAGCTTAAAATGGCCTCTACCCAGATCCTGCAGCTGCCCCCTGGGCCACATCAAATACTTCTCCTCAGCGAAAACAGTAACAATGATCTGGCGAGCTTGCTAATTTGAACTGTGTTCCACCACGCTGCCAGTATAAATAGGCTTTTAAAATAAGAGTCTGTGTGCTCGGACATTCTCTAGACACTACCAGCCATGGACACCTGTGACCATCACTCTGACTCACATTGTCTGAGGCCTGCCCGAGCAATGCCACCCTGAAAGCCACAGCCACTCAGATACTAGGCTGCTTTGCAGGGAGAATACGGAAACCAAGCCAGACATCCATTTTGACACTATGGTCTGAAATACGGTTGAGAAAACCGGCTTCGAAGTTAGCCATCTTTAAGATGGATGTTGATCTGATTTGCGAACCGTGACTCAGACCTCTTCGAAGGTGCATACGCTGTCAACGAGTGCAGAGAGGATTGTCCCTGGGATGGTTTAATTACGTTTATGGCTCTGAAGAAGCCATCAGTGTTCAATATGTTGAAAGTCTGTGTCATTACAGCAGGATGTATTGTATTTGCAACCTGGACTATGTAACTAGATGGCTAGTTTGCCAGCTTTCACATGCAATATCTTCATAGGCATCATGCAATGTCATCAAAAACGTTTGCTCATACCTGCTCCTCCACTGGTTTTCTTACTTGTCATCTGCAAGGTAATAAAAACAGAAAAAAAAGAATGAGTGAATGATGCGACTGTTGAACAACACGTCCTTACAAACAATGTATCTTCAGGTGGTGAAATACATATTTTCAGGTGCAAACCCAAGAGTGAGGTGTTGGAAATGAAATGTGGGAGGCGGAACTCAAGTTAGTTGACAGGACCCAATTCCACCTGAACGGTGAAGAAACATGTATCTTTTCCCTGCAAAAACTACAGTAGCAAGATCAATGAGACCAATGGCATAAGTAAGCCTGTCACTCAACGTTACCAGGGAGGGATAGCTGTTGAAAGGTTGCCTGGTGCTTGAATGTACGAGAGAGGTATGTACTTCTCAATTCATCATGCATTAATCCTTCACTTGCAGTGAGGGTTTCTGACAGGAACTTGATGAGCTCTGGGCAGACGTGATGTGATTCAGTGTGCGCTCTGCCTTTGAACCAATAGAAATTGTACCTCAGCACTTGGTTAAAATTAAGATAATGTTGAACATGTTCCCCGGAGGATATTACTTACGCTATGGTGTCCCTGTCTTACTTTGCTGTCCTGTGGTCAAGGCACACTGTACATCAGTTTAAACTGACTTTCTCCACAACTCATATTTACCTCTCAGGTTCTGTCACACAGAAATGAGTGAGCTACGTTGAACTGGTTCATCATTTTGTAGGTAATCCATGTACCTTATCAAATGTAGCTTGCATTACAAAACTTGGCTGTGATTGACGTTGTCACCCAGGGATTCTACATATTGACTGTGAGATTTAGCACCGCAGAGCAGAATTTCATTATACACTAAGTGTTTCAGTCATAGAGTTCCTAAGCACAGTATAACACACACCCATGGTCCATAGTCTTTTGAAACTTTCATAACTAGAAGCCATCAACTTAATCTAGTTAGACTTCTAGAGCAGTCAGCACTGTATTTACAACAGATATGATCACCCATGTCTCAGAAAACTAGTTTATGATCCACTTCTAAAAGTATCGCAAAAACCAAATCTGCAGTCTAAAAATGACCCCCTTCTGGCTTAATGAAATCTTTCTTGAGACAGCTTCAAATACTTAAAGACATCCCATGACAGCCTGCCCAGAAAGAAAGTTGCCAATCTCAGCAGCTACGCTCTACTTTTTACCAACTCAAGCAGTTTCATCCAATCGGATGACCTGTACATTTCAAAAGTCACAGATTATGAGTGGCATCCGCCATGCAGGAACACAGAGTAATTCTTTCCAGTGGGACTCCTCCATTTCCAGTCCCGATTCAACATGACACGGGCGTACTACAAAAAAAAACAACCAAAAAAAAAAAGGTCTGTTCAATTTTCTAAAACTAAAACAAAAGAAATCAGTCTTCCAAGTATGGTTGATAGTATATTGATAGTTTAGTATATGTTAATATTCTTGATTTTTTTTTTAATCTGACCTATTTTAAGAAGTTGCTCAGTTGATAAAATATGATGTATATATATATATATATATATATATATATAAATATATACATATATATATATATAACCTCTGTGGATTTCTTTTCAAATTCTGATCTTACTGCAGATAATTACAGCATATCCTAACCTTCACACAGAAATCAATTTACATACCAAAGTCACAAAGCAACCTCATGGGGATCCCTGTTCCCTCCGAAATGTTTTATTGTGCTTGGCACGCACAACTAACGTAATTCACATTCACCGCAGCATAACAGCCCAAATACATTCATATTGATATTGTGAAACTGGGCTACATTCCAGCCAATGGTAGGATGGATGTGCCCCTCCATGCCGATTAATCTTCTGTGGTTGGTTCTAACAGGAGAACCCCGGGGATATCCTGTGGGCCTCCCGACCAAAGCTTCACCATTCTACATAACACAGCAATGAGCTACGATACGCAGGACTGACCCTATTTCAACAATTTGGCTCGCTTGAAAAATAGACTAAACTATTTTTCTGTCCCTGGCAAAATAGCTGTTTAAAATTCAGAGAGAGAACCCGAAAGACATTGAAGCTCTCTCTTGGCATTGTGTTTTGAGAGTGACCCCGAATGCGCGAGCAGAACCAGATGTGAACCAAGCAGCGGGGACTCGTCCCTCTCTTATTCAAACCTTTCAGCCAAACTCTGCAGTTAGCACGTCCGTAAGTTAGCATGTCAGTGACGTTGTCCCCGTATTGATAGACATACACACACACACACACACACACATACACACACACCTACACACACAAACAGAAACACGCACAAAATGCCATTTATGTGCCTGTTGGGCAATTCAAGCAAAGCAAATGTGTATAAGCACAACGCTGAAAAGTTGATTTGAATGCATCTTTTTTGGTCTCACGTCAAAGGGCACATGTGGAATGCCATGGAACACATGCAGTAGTTCAGTCATGTTCAGACACAGAGGTACCCAGTACTATGTGTGCTGCAGTACATTCCTAAAGAGCACACATACCTCACATTCATGTATGCAGCATGCAGGTGTAAAGACAGTTATGTGTGTAGAAAACATGGCTTACTCACATGACTTTTACGGATTAGAGCCAATGCCTGTGCGTAGTAGACACTTAAATTCTTGAAGGAGTTCCATGTAAAGAACATCCATGTTCGAAAGACAATTAAAGTAAAAGACGACATGCGATACAGCTTTGAAAGAGTTAAAAGATTGATCACAGTTGTCCATGGCAAACGGTGATGGCGTGGGTTCACGTGTATATGCACCGTACATTTATTGCAGACCTCATAACCATGATACCTCTCTCTTGCATAATTACACACTATACAGTTTGTGAACTTGTGAAGTTTTTTTTACGTCAGACCCAGCCAGATGAGAATGTGATGGGGCACATTAGGCAAGAAAACAGAGAGAGTGTGCCATGCCTTGATCCAGACCTCTGCCTCCCCTCCGTATTCAGACACTTTGTAGGGGGGCATCACTTCCACCAAGGCACAGACTTTAGCTTAACCTTTCCCCAGGCAGAACACATCTCAGCCTAATGAGCTGCACTTGGCCCAGTAATCTGTCTTAGTCTTGCTGAGCTGCTTTCCCTTACCTCTTTTCCCAGCGGTGTCGACTGTGAGGCATCAAAATCTACATCTACCACACTGAGCAGTCAGCTCAAACTGAGATGTGCCATCTTTGTCTAAATAATTGCAACTTTTATAGCATAGTGCGGCTATGGAGCGGGCTAAAGGACTGTCCAAGATCAAATGTATCTCTTATAATTGTAAAATGTATTTTTGAAAAACTGAGAAAAGGATGGTCTAATCTTTGATGTCAGCCTACCCTCGTGGGACACGAATCGTTGGCTGTTCATTAAAGCTCAAGGTACATTTTAAAACATAGCTCAGGCTAAATAGACTCAAAGCAGACCTGTGCACAAGCACCATGCATTACATGCAAGACAACTCAGCTGTGATTTGTAGGATGCCTTTTCCTATAAAAATATCTTTAGGGAAGCGCAATAAGCCAAATGAATCTACCATTTACTTCAAACTGAATTAGCCTTTCAATTCAGCCTATTTCCTGTTTATCCTGCCAGGAACCTTTATTGGGATTCTCAGAACATATCACTGCACCTCTGCAGGTTATTAAAATGTTCATCAATTATCAAGATAAACATGAGACATAATAATTTGGTTTGGAAACTGTGGATTGGGTGGAAAGTCAGACAATTTAAGATTTGTCCTGTTCGGTAGAACGCTTCCCTAATTTCTGTTTTTCAACCTTAATTTAGATGAAATTGCACATTTCAGAGAAAGGAGCCGGTTAATTAAAATACTTTTAAACAGGTTTAGTGTTCACAAGCCTAGCTGTGCCGTAACCCATTGTTAAAGCAAACAAAGCACAGACTTAATGGCTCTGGATTTCACCTGACCCCAAATACTGTAAATCACTTGCTTTCTTTCTAGTGCACTCATCTGACAGACTTGGCCACTTTGGCCCAATGAACTTCATAATCTCCGTTTTCAAATGCCGGTTTGGTAACCCTAATGCAAAACTTGCCAAGATACACCAGGCAGGTAGACAGAACATGGCCTCCACATTTAAATTGACTGGCCATACATAAGAATGACCCCAGAAAAAAATGGCCTTCTTTAAGTCAGGACTTTCTCTCTAGCTTTGTTTTAAATCTAACTATTCACTAAAATGCTGAGTTATACACATTCTAGTAGAGCAAATGTGATGAAGAATGATGCTGCTATGAGCTAAAACATTCTTTAATTTTGTGAAAAATCACAACCACAGAGAGAAATCTTGTTCCAATTAGCGAGGTGGAACCAACTTTCTAGGGAGCAGGAATCTATCTTAAAACAGGTCACGGTATTGACTTAAAACGGTAGCCTACGGCATTAGAAAAAAAAAGAACCTGCCACCATTGTTACTCATATTACACGGATGTGTGGGCTGTCACCCCAAAATATTACTTGTAGGTTGAGATGAGCTGTAACATGCACTGATGTTCTTTTATGTGTCATTTCAGGAAGCCCCAAACAGACCAGTAAGACTAGTCATGCCATTTGTTTCAAACTGCATCTCTTGAGAGGCTTACCGCTGTCATTTTGTGTCTTGCTCTTGTGGCTGAAAGTGAACTGCGAGGAGCAGAGGACCTATCTTGGATAAGGCGTTCTTCTCCTTCTGGTCCATGGAGACTTGTGTCCTTAACGGATTGGTTTACAGTGGTCCTTCCGACGCCAATGCACTGTAACAACATCACAACAACAATCAACACCGGATCCAACTGTGCCAGGAGAGCTGGAGACAGGATGGTCGCCGTGGTGGCAAGGGTTTAAGGAAAACAAGAGGCAGAGGTCGATGGCTGGGGAAGCGAGATCTCCACACTCAATTTCGTTTGACAGAAACGGACAAAGAGGCCTGTGTGTGAATCGTCCTTTCAAAAGACTAAGATTGCGACCTTGTCAAATGTACCAGTAAAGATGTCTTGCCTCCCTTTGCCGCCTGTCATTACTTAAAGCGAGTTATAGGAATGCCGGGGATGGCTTTGGAGATGCCTGGGAGGCATGTGCCACTCTTCTAGTCATTTCTAACAGAAGGAAATCACAGAAAGAGCCCTCTCCCACACAACAGCCTCACTGTGTGGCGCACATATTAAGACCAAAAAGAGCACTTTTGTTCCCCACTGCAAATCCTAGTGGAGTATTTCATGATACAAGCCACCATGACTGCAGCCTTTTTAGGAACATTGAAATGTTCCCCATAGTACACACAACGTCTGTTTGTTTCTGACATGCCATTCTGGACAGACTGGGCCCCAGAGCCACAGACAACAGCACAACATCTAGGCGGGATGGTGGGCACACATTTAAAATAAGAAGCCATGTGCTTCATTTCTTCACACAGAAATGAAAAGAAGAATTGACCGTTCCTAACATGTTACAGCTAGCTAACACCATACACAAAGTAAAACATATAAAGGGCTTGCTAGATGTAGTTGAAAGATGTAGACAAGGGCTGCAGCTGAAAGGAATGGAACCGAGCTGGGCGCCCAAAAACAAATATAACACCAGCACTAAATATTGTGCTAAGCAGGCTTTTACAAGCTAACATGAGCACAGTAAGAAAAGATAAAAGACCCCAAGACCAATTATACATTTTGAGCCAAATTTGGAATTTGATCACCAATGTCAAATATTGGTTACCCATTTGGAAGAATTTTAGAACATGTTATCCTTTGCATTTAGTTATTCTGCATGTCACATTTGAAGTCACAGTTATGTTTGAGGTACAAAAAACGTTGTCTGATTGTATCTTAGACATTGGTTAATTGACATCATGGTGAAGTTCACAGATCTCACATGAATGTGTGCTGTGCTGTACCATATAAGCCTATAGGGACATACAATCCTGTTGAACACCTGTTGCCTGAAAATTCCCTTGGCCCCTTGAGACTTCCAGTTCATGGAGCACAGTAAATTGATTATGGAGACCAAAAATGCATGACAAAGTATGTACCCTGCTGCTCTTTGGAATGTGAACATTTTTCATATGGATTAAGAGACTGACATGGTCTGCTGATACAGACAGGCTAAATTCCTGAATCAACAGTAAATATAACTGCTGTTCATCACACGAAAATATTTTGTTGACTTACAACCAAGCGAAGTGTAGGTTGAACTAGAAACACAGAATTCACACAGTTTTTGCCGAAGTATTCACCCACGTTAATAAGCTGTTCAGTACAGCATGCACTGTTGTTGTTGTGAGAATACTGTTTATGAATTCACTCCTCTGTCTCCACAACCACCAGGATCAAGACCCCCCTGTCTACTTCCAATACATATATCCCAGCCTCTCATAAGGTATTTCGTTTATTTTGATATTACTATAAACTGTTCAACTTATTTCATCATTAAGGTTTTATCAAATACTAATAGTTCATATATACAATGAAAGTAGTTCTGGTTGAATTGCAATGTTTTTTTTGTTGAATGCAAAATGTCATCCTACCGGCGTTCTGCGGACAGTGCAGGGGGTGTCAGAAGGGGAGGAGCCTGCACTCAGGGCTTCCTCTATGTCCAGGTTGAGTTGGTCTAGTTTCCTCATCAGCTGGTTCATAGACTCAGACCAGGGGGACTGGAGCGGAGGAGACTCCTACAGTAGGGATTTAAAGCTGCAGTGAGACACTAAACATACCAGGGACATATCCACAAAGTCTATGTGAGGAGAACATCCATCCATCCATCCATTGTCAGAACCGCTTATCCTATGCAGGGTCGCGGGGGGGCTGGAGCCTATCCCAGCTGACTTAGGGCGAGAGGCGGGGTACACCCTGGACAGATCGC
>JAVQJS010155650.1:0-10809 GCA_036024795.1 Galaxias rostratus
CCCCCCCCCCCCCCCCCCCCCCCCCCCCCCCCCCCCCCCCCCCCCCCCCCCCCCCCCCCCCCCCCCCCCCCCCCCCCCCCCCCCCCCCCCCCCCTCCCACTGCTTTTCTTGAGAAAACACGCCACCCAAAAGCAAGAACTGACTAGGAGTCTGGGCTCGCACGAGTGTTGAAAAGCTTTTTTTAAAATAAAGTTAATTTAAGGCCGGGTAATTATTCCGGATAGCCAAAAAATATAAAAATCGCCTGCATAAAAAATCTGACATGAAATCCTTTCTCTCCAAGAAAAGTTGTGTGATCAATAACACCCAAGCTGCGTTCCAATTGCCGTGCAACATACCCTAGTTGACTTCCCCTCGACACTTGCCCTTGGAGGAAACCCCGCTGCCATGTTATATGACGTTCCATAAGTCTACAAGTCTAAATTGAACTTGAAGAGATAGATCCTCGGAAGGCTGAGGGAGCAAGTGAACAACGATGCTCACTTCAGTGGTGCATATTACTCACAATGCAGTGCATTTCAAAATTTCATATGGGTCCTTCTGACCCATAACAGATGCCAAGGCTAATCTTTGTGGTCCAAGAAAGGCACTTTGGTGGGGTCCATTAAAACGCCCACAGCGGCAGGCAGTGTCAAATAAGTCACAAAAAAAGCCTTATTAAATATAGATTCATGTTATGAATCGATAATAACTTATGAAAGCACAACAATTCATACAATTAACAAAATAATCAGTGTTTCTTTTGGTTCTACACGATGCATTTAAACCCGGGTCAAATAAGCGTTGGAAATGTAGTTCTGCGTTTCAATAGCCGTTTAACATCCCATGGTTGACTTCCCCTTGGCACTTGCCCTCAGGGGGGTCCCCACCACCATCTTAAGTGTCTTCCATCAGTCTGAAAATCCGAAGTAAACTTGATAAGATCGACCCTAGAGGGCTGAAGGAGCGAGTGAAAACGATGGTCCCTCTAGACGTGTATATCACCCACGATGCATTATTGTTGTGCGTTTGGTGCAAGATAATACATCAATGGTTAGGTGGCAGTGTCGCAGGTAAAACTCCAGATGCTCACTACCATTGAATAATATTAAATAGATAGATATAATCGATCAATATAATCAATATTTTATAAAGCTGCAATAAAAGTTAGGATAATCAAGATACTTATCATAAACTGATAAAAATGTTCCACTTAAATCGCCAGACTACTTTCCCTCTATTCTGCATGTGGCCTAGGCGCGAAGTTTGCTGTTACGTCATACTAATGGTTGAAGGTACGCGAATGAGGGGAAGTGGAACTACAATTGAAACGCAGATACTGTAGCTACTCCGGGCATGCCAAAAGTGAGTAAGTAGCCCTGACTGTAATGACCCTTTGTGTCCACTTGACGGCACTTTAGATTCTACTCCCTGTGATCACATGATCGCATGTGTACTGGTGGTAAGACACATTGAGCCGTCAGTTCTTTTGCGACAGTATACCGACATTTTCTAAATTTGTGAAGTAAAGGCTGCCTTGGGTATGGCAGAAAAGCATCGTGAACTACCACCCTGGATGGCAACGAGGGACGAGAGAAGAAAAGACAAGCTGAGGTTAACCAACCTCACGCTGGGCAAGAAGAAATGTACGAGTACGAGAAAACGAGTCGGAAGGTGCAATGCTAAGGCAATTGTTTTCTCTAAAATAACTTTTTTAATAACCATGTATCTTTTGTTAGAAACGTACGTTTTTTTATACGTTGTTTATTTATGTTCTTCTTTTTAGAACTGTGTATTACTGTCTTAACGAAAGAGAGCTGGTTGATGCTGCTGTTGTTTACCTTACCAGCGATGATGGAGAGCCTTTTTACCACCACCAGGTGACGTAGTTTGCTCAGTTTACACCAGTGTCATCTTGACACGATCTCGGTGTTTTCCCTCTGTTTTGTTGATGAGCAATCCTAGTCAGCCATGGTTGAAGACCTATTTACATTTAGATATTTAACAATGTAATTTCTTATATTTAAACTTTCCCCTCTGTTGTTTACTTTGTAATTGTTTCCCACCATAACTAAAGGTTGGTGAAGACAGTGCATTGAAGACCACCTGTGTAAAGGCAATGGACACGGTTGCTGAGAAGAGGAGACGAGCTTCAGTGCTGGACACTGTCAAACAATCTTTTGACTCTGGTGATCAGGAAAATATTTATGTTTCAGAGACAGACATTGACCAAGATGATGTGGCAACTGTACAATACACTGACATGGCTAATACAGACAGACAATGCCCCGAGGGTCACTCCAAACCTGTAACCTCTCAACAGGATTCCCAGATAAAAGAGGAGCCATTACAAATACCATCATCGGCAGCAAGTGATGATGCATTGAGACTTGTAAGAGAGATTTTCTTCACCAGGTCATAAACTTGTGTGATGTATGTCCTATTTTGCCAAATTCTTCACATTAGCAGATCAAATAAGGTTTAAACTACAACATTGACAATACCACTTAAATTACAATAACACTTTAGCTGACTGGTCACAAGGAGCTCAATGTCATAGGAATGTGTGGTTTTGAGCAAATAAAGATGACTTCAAAACAAATGTTTGTAAAAAAATACATATCTGTTTGATATGACACACTGAAATCCTTTATTCATGAAAATGTAAAACAACTGTCTATTAAATTCATATTTTAAACTAACCAATATAAAGCAACAAGGTTGAACAATGACATACAGCTTACACAAACCTGACAATAGGATGACGGAACTCCTAGAAACGGATAGTAACTAGAATCTTGACTCGTATTTTATCCTGCTGAGTTGACCGACTCGTCCAGCACATTTAATTGCATGTTGGCCCTGTGTTAATTACATATAAAAGGATTGGATGATAAAGAAGAATATGAAACTAAAGAGAGGGGGATTTATACACGAACCCTTTCCCTTGACAATAAGATTATGTAAACTAGAATCATGTGGCAAGAACCGTAACACGTAACGTGTCCATTACAAGTAAATTATTGAAACGATTAAATGGATCGGATCACCTGTCAAAAATGCTCAATAGAGTGATAATCATACACACAAACCCTTTCACCCTGACGCCCATGTCCACACACCTGTAATGGCCAGTTCAGCAGACACGCTCACACAGAGATAGAACCCCAGGGTCATAGCAGCCAGAGTCACATTGGGCCAGTGCAGGCCCACAAACAATAAGATACCTCCGATTAGAAGCAGACTAGATACTAACTGACAAACAGCGCTGATCCGCAAGGCCGCTTCATCCTTACCGTAGACTGCATAAAACAGAGCTAGCAGAGCAAAGAGTATCAGAGCCAGTGGAGCGTACAAGCTTAGGATAACTGTTTCCCCGGGGATGTTAATGTTTGTCTCGGCTCCACTGATACCACTCGTAGTGTAGCTGCTCTTGCAGAGCCACTGGCCATTGTGTCCTTTGAGGCAGAAGAGAAATGGGCTGATCAGAGTCTCATCAGTGCTGATGAACTGACCAAAAGACAGCACAAGGAAATATAACATCTGGAGGAAGATCAAGGAAAGGAGTACAGCCAATCCAGACCTTTCCATTATGGCCTTTGTATCAGATATTAGGGGGACCAATAACTTAGGCATAAGAGAGTCCCAAAACTCTTGTCGATGTAAGCAACCACCGCCTGTGAAAAATCAATCAGTCAGTTAAACAGAAAAATGTACAATTTTCCTTGCACACATTTTTTCTTTAACAGGTATCTTTGTTACGGTGTAACTTACTGTGGAGTTTCGTGTCTGACTTCTCAGTCTACATATATGGTAAAATAAAGGTGAAAGTGTCTAATTCTACTGCGTGTTTTTAAACTTTAGTCAGCTGACAATAACAGAACTGCTGACTCATGGAACGTCAATTTTCACTTGCTAAGCCCAAACACAAATCGTTAATGGAAGTCTTTAGCGGCCAAAGTTCAGATAGAGAGTCCAACTTGAAAATGCTAGCAATACTGAGATTAAGATTTCGATTGCAAGTTATGTGTCCATATCTGGGTCATAATCAAAAATCCAAATTCAAAAGATGAGTTTGTATTTGCATGTTTGTGTACGGCCAATGAAAGCCAAAATGAAAATGAAAATACATTAACCGTTTGACTTCTAATTTCACTACGTGCTTTACGCAATAACCTTGCCACATTGAGAAGTAAATACTCAAAAGACAAATTACTTTGGTATTCCATTCACAAATTGTCACTGCATTATTTGTGACAGAAATGTATCTAAACAGAACGTCATTTTGACAATGCTATTTAATTTCCAGCAAATGGCGCTAAAGCGACACAATTCAAAAGCCAAATCCCTATTCTCCTTTGCGATTCAACTTACGGTGTCACGCGTTTTGTGGCAAAATTCAAATGGCTAACCAATCCCATTTTGATTTGATTTTTCGATGTCAGTACCCTACCTTTCAATACCAGCCAGTGGGTGGGACTTCCATGCAACATTACTTCGAGACATAACGTCAGCGTGTTTGAAGACATGGCAAATATAAATTGGTCAAATTTAGAGAAGTCAACTTTATTTGGACATGTGTGTACTCCCATTTTATCAATACGTACGTAGGCCACCCAACATCGGGACTATAAGATTTATGATAATTTAGTACCACAAACAAAAATTGTGATGGTGCATATTTTAATGAAAACAAGTTGCCTGAAATATTTGTATTACATGTATTTATTTTATTACATGCTATATTGCATACTATAATGTGACGCCGAATTGGAACTATTTGCTACAGAAAACCTATTGCCACAGTGTTTTTATAATGTGTTGTGTTGTCTGTATTTGCAACGCATGTGTTGATAAATTGATGCATACATAGTTTGTTTTCTTAATTTGCTTGTGTTTTGTCAATTTGCATGTATCTTCTGAAGTTGCAGTGCGTTAGCTCTCAGCCAGGGCCAACGGTGTTTGTAAGTTAAGAACACAACATATCTTAGGGAACTTATCAAACTATTTTCATCATGACTGGGATGAAAAAAATTTTTTATCTGTAAATTATATCTTTACAATAACTGGTCATCAAAGTAAGGACCATTTGACATATGGTAGTCTAAAGCTGCATTCATGTTCGGAATCACTTCTATGCACATACTTATTCACTGCATATTTAGTATGTTGAGGTCGCATTGTTGGTGACTCCGTACTCATCATAAGTCTCAATGTTTGCCTGTCGATGGCAACATCTCGGGATGCAGCTTTACTACCTCCCACAAAAGAGTGCACGAGAAGAGCGCGGACGCCCAGAGAGGCACACGTAGTATTTTCGCAGGGATTCTCTCTCCTTTCCTGTCGCGCGCTCAGCTCGTGCGTGCCGCTCGCTAGTCGTGAGCACAAGAAGATTTCTCTCCACTGTCAGCTTTTCCCTTAAGTGCGGCTCAACTTATTTTTTAATTCCTCAACAGAAGTCTCAAGAGGTATGTTTATTTCTACTATTGCATATGCACGTTTTTGAATTTAGTATTTTTTTTTTATATTTCACTATCATTTAGAGGCTTTTCTCGCCTATACCCTGTCTGTGCGGCATGATAGGGAGGCGGGGTCGCTTGGAAGGACTTCTTTGTTCTTTCTGCCTTCAATTTAATCTAATTCGCAAAGCCATTGTCCACTGATTGTCTACCAATTGACATCAATTAACTTATTGGTGCCTTTTGGTGGATTGTCTTGTTTAGAAGTGTGGTCTACGTCTGCAAAAGGGCAAAACGGAGTTTTAAGATATATCAGTGCGGAACGGATTGTTGATAAGATAGAAGGTGTGGTTTAGGCAATTACCGATCATGTATATGAATATAATCATAACATGCCAACGGGCAATCATTTGCCTAATTGTCTTCGGCTTTTGATGTTTAGAAACTGACGAAATGGTATGGAACACAATATTTTTGTGCAAAATAAAAGTTTGATATTCACTTTGATTAAATCTGTCCCCATGTAATTACATTAAATGGCAAGAAGGTTGCGGGTCAGAAATTGACTGTATAAACAGTTTCTCTGCAGCATTTTTTCTTTGATTTATATTCACGTGCACCCGCAGATCCCATGAACATGTACATTCAACGCACGTGCGCTTGCAGAGCGACGCGCCCACCTCTATACCATGGCACACACGTGATTGGCTACCAGTTGGGGAACAGAACATAATGTTCCAATGCATAGAACCATTTGCCCCCCTCTTACTCTTTATGATATGCGTTGTACATTAATTTGTAAAATTATTTAACCCTCTTTAGATCGTTTAAATTAGTACAAACTGTTTGGCGTTTTTAATATCACCTCACTGTTCAAAAATACAAAAAAGTGTACCAAGCAGAGTGTTGTGAAGAAAAACAGCTGTATTATCAAGGATTACATATGTTAGACAATTTAAAGTGATGTTTGTGGTCTACAAAATGCCATTGTGTAATTGTCTACTTTAGGAAACAATTGGTGTAAGCTGTCACAGATTGACAAGTAGTCCTCGACGTGAACAATAAGCTTATATAACGTCTTTAAATCTGTACACGATTCCGTTTCAGTACATAATGATTGTTTTTGACACGTGAGAACTTCTGGATGTTGACTTAGCACCAAGAGTCATTTTGATTGGAATTATGAATTTGTTTTTCCAGTTCTCATCTGGATGCTTCAATTGAGTTGATTTACATTGACACGTCTCTCCACTCTCATCAGGTGCGGCCATGGGAAACAGGTTTAGCAGGAGACGGGATGGCCCAGCCAACGGTGCTGAAAGCCCAGCAGCCGGAGAAGAGAAGGCTGCAGATGAGCCTGGGGCAGAGGTCCCAGCACAGACTCAAGAGGTTGTGGAAGCGGAAAAGCCAGAGGTGCCGATGGGAGCAGCAGTGGCAGAGTCTGTACCAGAGCCTGTGGCAGAGAAAAAGGCTGAGCCTGAGCCAGAGGTCCCTGCTGCTTCAGCCCCACTGGTAGATCTGGCACCAAAAGTAGCCCCAACTCCCGAGCCCTCAGTCCAGCCTGAACCAGAGCCCCTGGTCTCACTCATCAAGGCTCAGACTCCAGAGCCCGTTGTAGTCCCAGAGCCCGTTGTAGTCCCAGAGCCCGTTGTAGTCCCAGAGCCCGTTGTAGTCCCAGAGCCCGTTGTGGTTCCAGAACCTGTTGTAGTCCCAGAGCCCGTTGTGGTTCCAGAACCTGTTGTAGAGCCAGAGCCTGTCCCAGAACCCATTGTCGAGCCAGAGCCAGCTTTGATGGAGGAGGAAGACTTCCTCCCCCAAGAATCTCTCCCCGAGCCCCTCCTCTCTGCCCCTCTGGTGGACCTGGTTGTCCCCGATATTACCCCGGAGCCCATTGAAACCCCACCTTCCCCTGCACACAGTCCCGAGCCAGCCTATCCCAACGTGCCCACAGACCTCCCCGGGGAAGAGGAATGCCTTGACATCTACCCGGCTACCATGAATTCTATGCCCGATCCAGAGGAGCCTAGAGAATTCTTAGAAACCCTGGAGAAGTCCCTGGAGCAGGAGAGTGGGGGTGACGGGGACGCTGAGCAGCTCCTCTGTGATGTCAGTGAGGTTAGTGCCAGTGGACTCTTGAAGCAGCTGAACCTGGCAGGTAATGACCAGGTCAATGACCTCTTCCCCAACGACATCAGCACTGCTGATGACATTCCCACTGATGAAGTTAGCCCTTCCACTGAGCTGATGTGAATCCACAGATGAGGCAGATGAAGAAACGAAACATGCCAATGTTTATGGACAATGACGATCAATTGAGAAAAAAATGGCTACTAAGAAAACAAGGCAAAAAGAAACACAATAGAACTCTTCATGTTCGTCTTATAAGGCTAAAGGGAAAATAAATAACTGCTTCTTGATGAGACAGTGGTGTAGGTGTTTAGGACTCAGAAAGGACTAGAACAAGTCAATTCTGAAATGCCTTCTGTGACTGTGTAGGTGATTGAAAAGGATTCTTGCTGAAGGCAGCCACTGATGGGGAGGGAGAGTATGGGACCAGTCAAACCTTTGAGCCATATAGACATAACACTGCATAGCAGAATCCAAGTGTCCATGTAACTGTATGTTAAGACAAGATGTTTGCCTTGGTGTGTTCGCCTGATGAATTGTAATGATGTTTGAATTGGCCTATATGCTACAATACACTCTGCTTGGACTCTCTCTCTATCTCTCTTGTATTCCTCTCTCTAACTCTGAAATGGAGGAAGTGACCTTATTATATTTTCTTGATGGTGTAAAGCGATGGGGAATGTATACAAAGTGTAGACTTGGTTGTGAAAATAAAATAAGATTATTCCACCAGAAATAATTTGCTGTGATTTATCATCACACCTACACCCCCAAAAAATAGGCTTTTATTCTTGGCCAGTCAGACTTGAATGGGCGACATATTGCTTTAGTAATAAAGGAGTTTTTGCACAAAGAATTACGTGGAAATTTGATGAGTCAAGGGGGAATTCTCCCTTAAGAATCCTTAGCCACAACAGCTGCAATATCAGTTACACAACTTACAGTGTCAATTACAGCTGTGCAGTTACATTCCTTTATCTTTATTGTAGGCCTAGCAGGGGACGACTCCTTGAAGGGAAGTGCAGTAGTATTTCTTGCTCAAGAACGTTAAGGTTTCCTTTCAGGCCAAAGAGGAAGCATGGATGTGTTTATGCACACATGGATCCCCTTCTGCTCCTCTGCACTGGGAGTGTCCCTTTTCTCCCAGTTACATAACACACTCTATATCATTCCAGCCCTCAACCCCCTAAACACTCTCCATGCCTGGAACACACACTCGCATACATCTGCACACGTGCACAAACGGCTAATATCACGTCCACGCACTGCTCGACATATGTGTCCGTGTGCAGACGGACACATACAGAGCCTTCTCACACGAAATTGGACGGACGAATGTGGGAGAGAAAGGAGATGGGGGCAGGGAGGCAGCATTCCTTCCGAAGGAAGGGGGTTTTCGGGGGGTCTGGGTCAGAAGTCTCCAGTGTGAGTGTGCTACAGTGCATGTGAAACCTCTTCTCCACATACTTCTCCCACCACACTCTACCCCGCATTCTAACCAAGCTATGCGCTCCCTCTTTGCCCAGCCTCACTTATCAGTAGATTGCCCTGTAAAAGCAGGGGTTTATGGTTGTTTAATGAATGACAAGTAAGCAAACTCTTTTGTTTGCTTTCAGAGCGATAGGTGTTATCATTTGTGCTGTTCAAGACACTTCTTTACACCACCATAGGCCACAACGCCGCTGAAGAGAATTGGGGAGTTACAGGTCAACATGAAGCAGACATATGAGGAATGATGAGCTGTTAAGACCGATGAGCGTTAGGGGGAGAAAGCTTTCTTCTAATTCCACCACAGGGACCAGAATAAACTCAGTTTCTCTATGCTTGTGATTCTTGTCATACCAGGGGCTTTGGGCTCAATAAACACAGCCCCATAACTTGATGCTGTCTTTTTCCCTGTTGATTTCCTGTCTATTCATGGATGGTAATCGGCAATGCACAACAGCAAGAGCAACATTCGCTTCCTGCAGCGATATCACAAATGATTTGCTGTGGATCTTGTTTACTTACGGCATGACGCAGTCCACTTTGTAGAGCGACATTTAAATTTGTCACACATTACATGACAAAGACCAAACTGTGAGACAAAAAGAGGAACAGACACGGTTTACTTTGCAAACATCCACTGTTTAATTAATGACAACACAGGAACCACAATATTAACTCTCTCAATCCATCCACCAGAAGAGAACACAAATGATGTTAAGAGCATTTGGCTATACAATTAGATTTTTTAAGTGACATGTTTATAGCATTCTTAATGTCATAAAAACCCACATTCAACGGTAGCAGAACAACCAGAAAAACAACGTTGGCCTTGGAATAGTGAATCGCATCAAGTAGAAAAGTATAGATTTTAAGAGATTGTGTCAATTCTTGTTTAAATCGTATAATCCTGAACATTTCATTAAAGCAAACTATTGCACAATACTTGCCGGGGTTAATCAACAATGAGACATGTTTTAAAGAAAGCAACTGTAGTGAAGGTCTCAGCTCCATCACTGCTGCTCTCTATTTACAGAAGACAGTTACAGACGGAACGAGGCAGGAGGTCAGGGACCGTTAGGCCAAACCCAAATCCATGCCCTTCTGAGAACACAAACAGGGGGAAAAAAGTACAGAAAGTCAATAAATCCCAAACCGTACACTTGTAGTTCTGTGTAAAGTGGAAATTTTGGGAGAGTCCACAACTGGAGAGGACGATGTGTTACCTGTAGCCGCTGGTACTTCTTGGCCAGGTCCACATTGGTGCGCCCTGGTTTGAAGCTATAGGACCACAGGATGGAGTTCCACGAGGACCCAAACTTCTTCACCCCTTCGAGTAGGTTACACACCTCTCCGTGGCTGAAGTCCTGTCGCTTCCTCCGCTGGACACAGGACAGGGACCACAGGTAAGCCCAGCGTAAAGAAACAAGTGTCTATCTCTCTCTCTCTCACACTGACAACACTGACAAAACCACAACCGCATAAACAGTACCTCCTCCGTTCCCACTATACTGTTGGTTTCCAAGAGTCTCCTGCTGCTTAACTCGTTGTGCTAAAAGAAACACAGGAGGCAAATATGGCTGACAGGCTGTTACACAAACAAGCGCACACACAAGACTTAGATTCTTTTCAACAAAGATTAGACAGGAAAATATGGAAACACACACACACACACACACACACACACACACACACACACACACACACACACACACACACACACACACACACACACACACACACACACACACACACACAC
>JAVQJS010155666.1:0-2500 GCA_036024795.1 Galaxias rostratus
CCCCCCCCCCCCCCCCCCCCCCCCCCCCCCCCCCCCCCCCCCCCCCCCCCCCCAGGCCATATGAGGGAATGTGTACGTGGCCATGATGGATGTGTTTACCTTTTTGGACGGAGGCTGTAAATGTAAATAACGCTGGCACACGTGATATATTTCCACCGGACTGACAGTAATGATGTAAGAAGCAGAGCATGACACGGTGTAAGTGCTCTTTAGCAAGAGCATGTGTGCAAGTGAGAGAGAGAGCGAGAGGGAGAGAGTCTGTTTGTGTGTGTATGTGTGTGTGTGTGTGTGTGTGTGTGTGTGTGTGTGTGTGTGTGTGTGTGTGTGTGTGTGTGTGTGTGGATGGTGGGGCAAAGGTGAAGAGCGCAATTTCAACCGCTGATTGACATTGATGTTTGCGTGATTATACATCCCTGTCCGCACTCGACTTCTGCCATCTTGGGTGATGCTATTTCCACGAGCCAAAACAAAGCCACTCAACGCCGTAGTTCTGTGTGTTTTCTGTGTGTGTGTGTGTGTGTGTGTGTCTGTGTGTGTTCGTGTGTCTGTGTCTGTGTGTGTGCGTGTGAGGCAGATACACTGTTCTCTTTCCGTCACTCAGACACAGCCAGCGGTGGAGCCTGCTCAGCGGCACACACACAAGTAACACACACACACAGCACACACACATAGCCATCTCTGTGGACCGATACAGCACATCTCCATTAAGACGGTCTCTGTCAGAGGGGGCTACGCGTTGAACCTTCAAATCCGCGATGAGGATCAATGTTCCGTCATGTTCTGCGTCACATGAAGGACATTTGCCTCCACTGCATCATGAAATCACATAAAAGGACATCCCAGCAATGCTGCTGCATGAGCTGAGATTTCAGCAGAATAGCAGAGACTATGTTGGATGACAGGTGATTGAAAACATTAAGTGCTTCAAGAAATGTTTTAATTGGTAATTGTCTCAAAAATCAAATCTTCAAAGTCTGCAAGCAAAGACTTTCGTAAGTAATAACACTGCATATTAACACAACATCTTGCAACATTTACTCCAATAAACTCCCACGTTAAAAAGAGGATCTTGCAATTACTTCTTGAGGAATTTAAATTGATTGTATTTAGTTGGATCGAAGACAATGAGCATGAGAATAACAGTGATAAAAGATTTATTAAAAGAGATCAAGGAATGTGAAAACATGATGGAGTAACGTAAACGAGACTACAAAAGTTCAAACGTGGCTTTTTAATGACATTCATATCAGTAAAGTATGACTATGAGGATCAAAAGGAAACAATTTATTCTGAGCATCTAAAAAGAATGACTGTTTTGAAATAGCCCAAATGACTACCACGCAATCCGTACACTGGGAATATTAAGATGTAACAAACACAACGGCACATTCTATTAGTAGAAGGAAAATAAAATGTGGCCTCCATTGCGTGTGATGGTCTTGCTCCGGTCTCACTGTGTATTCCACATTCCAGGAAACATAAGGAGGAAAATACAATAAAACTGAAAACAAAGTAAACAGAAATAAAAGAGAGACACAGTGCTTTAGTCTTCACGGTGTGATGGAGCAGTAGCACACAAAATGGCTCCGTCTGCCGTGGCATTACCGGGGATGCTGGTTCATCTGGCCCCGGGGGTAGCCTGGCTCGTAGTCCTCCTCTCCATTCTCCACCAAGCCTCCATTAGCTCCGGCGCCAAACACCCTCTCAATGGCACAACTCGGTGCGTCTGAAACCCCCACCAGACTCTGCGTATTATCCCTCCATCCCCGCGGGTCCTCACCGGAGCTGTCCGCCCTCTCCCTCTTTTTCTCTCTCTCCGAGGCGCCGGCAGCACCATCTCCCCACGCTATCCCCTCCCACCCACCCAGCCAGCCAGCCAGCCAGCAAGCCAGCCAGCCAGCCAGCCAGCCAGCCAGCCAGCCCTTCACATGGCTAATCTCTGAGTCAAGATTCAGCTCCGCCGTGGGCTAATACCATTGGACACACTCCCACCCTGCTCCGGATCTCACCTCTTGGAAAACAGCTGAAAAACATGTAGTGAGGGTGGGGATGTGCCGTGCGTGGAGAGGGGAGGAGGATGGACGGATCTTTAGCCGCGGAGCGCTGCTACGGAAGTGGCAAGGCAGCGGCAAGCAGGGGATCAATGGGGGAGTAAGTTGGGATTACTTACGGGAGGGGGGGGGGGGGGGCACCACCAGCATCAGAGAGATACGAGAACAGTCGGGGCTAAACAATTTCCGGGCCCACGCTAGCTTTGTGAGACGCCGGGAACAGGTGAACGATCAAAGTAGAGCAGCCGGGATGGGTGGGGCTGTAAAGGGGGCCCGCGGCAAGCGAGGCTATGGCGGGAAGCGATTCGGTCACCAACGAGCTCGGGAAACTCCCCAGAGCAACGTCCCGTTTGATTCTCCGTCAAGAAAGGAACGCATTCAACCAGCTACATACACTTCACCGCGGGTGAGCAGCAGTCGAAACACATCACGGAGCGGCAAAGAAAAGC
>JAVQJS010155666.1:7500-15262 GCA_036024795.1 Galaxias rostratus
TCAGTTATATATTTTTTATTTTTTTCTGCAAAAGGACACAGGTTCAAACGCAAGAAGTTTAGACGCCGAATGATCACATGTCATGTCATGTCAAACCAATTATGAACACTGATTTAGCATAATTCAACTCTTCAACTTAAACTTAACTAAATCGGTTGTGCCAGCATCTTTATGATATTTTATTGAGATGAAAAACCATCAATAAAGAGTCTTTCAATGTCTAAAATAACAAAAGTATAAAGAAACAGTTTTGCACTCAGAAGAAACAAGCAGAAATTATGCAACTAAAGTTAGCAACAGCATTATGTGTTTTCTCCCCAAATTAGCTGTGCAACAAAGCCTTTGAAGGATTCCTTTCAAAAAAGCCTTGAAGCCAAGCGAGATTCCAGCAGCTAATTTACCTCTTGTTTTCGATGATGAATGAATGCCATTATGCAATGAATAATGGCAGTCAAGACGATTTATTACTCTCCGTGCGATAAAACTTCAACAACTGCATTTAGCACTCTCCTCTCACAAAACATGTAGCAAACTTCTTTTTATAGAAGTGAATAATTTCACAACCATCAACAGCAGATATTATAGACATCAAAGCTCAATCAATAGATCGAGGTTCTTGTATCAAAGCAGTCATAATGTTAGCAGGAATCTAAGAATGTGTACAATACATGATAATGAGATGCTGCGATGACAATAAACAAATCTAAACCTTGATTGGTCCTCGTGGAGTGTTAAGGCTACCTTTTGAATCCTAGTTCTCTCATGTTTAAGGAAAGGGGTCTTTCTTTTTAAGTGTGTCACTACTAGACATCGGGGAATTTCATTAGCATTTCTGAAAGGTAGGGTTTTTGTGTATCTATGCAGTGGGAAGAACCACGTTTTGGACCTGGGGGTGGATGTGGAAAAAGAGGCCTCCCTTATGTGGCTGCCTGTAAACTACCCAGAATCCTTTGCCTAGTAATTAGTACCCAAAGGAGGACAGGGCGGGGCAGCAGGAAAGAGCAGTACAAACTAGTGGTTACCATGGGGATCCCCTAATGGCAGGTGCTGTGGACTGTAAACCCTAAGGAGTCTAACATTCCAAAACGTATAAAAACATAAATTACAATAAATTAATTGTAAAGCAGATGTTGGCGTGCGAAGGTTTCCATTTCAATTCTTTGATGAGGCAGTGTTCAGCCAAAATCAAGCTAGTCTCTCTCACAAAAGAGATTGATCACGATCCTGTTCCACTATGCGCATGAGTGGGTGTTTACATTAAGCAAACACTTAATGGCTGTCACACTTCAATCATCGACACGATAGCTCCTGTGAAAAGCGCTAATCAGAGAACAGAACATCCTGACGCAGATAAGTCTCGATAGAGCTGTGTCGTTTCGAGCCAGACAACACACAAATGTTAAATCCACAACGGACGAAAGGCATCTAGATAAGGCTTCGATGGGACGCCGCTGCCGAGATCATCACAAGCCCGAAGGCAACATTTCTCTTTCAAAGAGTAATTAAACCTTGCATTAATAAGGCCGAGAGTGTATCCAAGTAAATTATCAACACTCTGTGTCACACTCAGCAGGACTGTACTAGACCATCTCGTTTAATGCGCTCGTTTTTATTTTCGACCCGCAAGCGCTTATTAAAAATAATACAAAATCTTATTTATTTTTTTTTAACATTGAAATTGCATTTCCAATGTAATCCTGTCATGCAAAATGTACACCCACAGATGCCATCTGTCTAAATACAGTGAATCTGATTAATCATAACTGAAATATAGTAATGAGAACGTAATCCCATAAATTGGAGCGCCCAGCAAGACCACTAATTTAAAATGTTTTGAATAAAAACATACTCCCTCCCCACTAACACACACACACGCACGCACACACACACACACACACACACACACACACACACACACACACACACACACACACACACACACACACACAATGTCTCCGCCTCGGCATGGTGCTTTGCATGGGATTACTCCAAGACGGGGAGAAGTGTGTATCAGGGCTCCAGGTACATCCTCCAGTAAACTGGGTCACCACGCCTGCTGTAGGATGCCGGATCCGCCTGCAGTGGGAGGATCTGGAGACAGTGGCATGAGGTAAATTACTAGCTACCTGCTGCCTTCGAGCAACTGTGGGGGCTTAAGAGAAGGTTGAAGGGGGCGCTCCGCAATTTATTATCCTCCGGCAATTAGCCAGGAAATGCTACGGGCTCCTTGATGATGGGATGCTTAAAAATGGAGGAGATAAGAGCGTCAGCCCCAGATAGAGCAGCCTCCCCTCACGGTAGGCACTGGCTGCGGGCGTGTGAGATAGCAGCAGCTCCGCTAGTCTCCAAGTCAGAGGAGGGTGCCCAGATAGGGAGCCAGGAACTGATCTGCCACTGATAACCGCTGTCAATCAAGCACAGGGCTTGATTAATACACACGGCTCGTGGGGAAATGAGGCCAAACGGGAGAAGGGATGTGAAGGGTCACCGCCGATTCCCACCAAGGAGAGATGTAATAAGGTTCTGTGTCAGCTAATGGCGAGCAAAGAATAGGGAAAACGGCAGCTGGTTCAAACGCTATCGGAGAGAGCAAAGTGCCCCCTGCTGAAAGGCGTTTTTGATTGGCTGGACCTGGGCATGTCTGCTTGGGTCAAGGTCACGGATGATTCTGTCACTGTCTTACGGTTCCGTTCCAAAGCCTGATGAGGGACTTGGCAGGGTGGCTGCCCTCTCGGCCCCTAGCTGTCACTGTTAAAGTCTATTTTATTCTTTACATCCAGAGATAGCTCCCAGCATATTTACTCTCCAACCATACTATATGTGGCAGTTTGCAGGCATTGCATGCACAGTGATCACCACCTCCTTGGGAAAAAGCAGATGGGTTTTGAGTGAACCAAGGCCGCTAGTTTCTGGCTGTCTTTTATCTCTGCACAAAGTGTCAGCAAAAGGAAGGATAGAGTCATTAAAGCACACTGCAAGGCCAATATGCAATAACGTGTAAGTGAGGCAAGCACAAAAAAAGTACAACAACGCAGTTCACCCGCGCAACCCGTGGTGATGAAGACACCATTTAGATGTGTCGACCAGGCTCCGTTGATTCCTTCTGTCTTGATCTCTCTTTGTTTTCCCCTGGCCTTTGGGTTTTATTCATTCTTTCTTTCTTTCTTTCTTTCTTTGTTTTCACCACGGTTCTTGAACCCTGCTTCTCCAGCTGAAACACACCCCTTTACTGTTGCCATGTTTACACCACGACACAATTTCAACTTAACCCCCGACGACCCCGGTTTTGAGAGCAGCCGCACATTTTGTTCCAACTTTTGAACGTCTCCTTCTGATTGAGATAAAAGCAGCCTGTCTGGTTTGACAGCCCCCCCCCCTCCCCTTCCCCCCACCCCCTGCCGCCTCTTTCCCCTTCTCCCGCTTTTCCTCTGGAGCCAATTTCCCTGGCTTGGGAGCAGTGGGAGATAAAGAGAAGCTGTGGTGAGCTCACTCTAATCTGAGGGGAAGAAGGGGGTTGAGCAGCTGGGTGTGTGTGTATGTGGGGGGGGGACTTTGGGTGGGGGAACGGGGCTCCCAGAGTATGGGCAGATAAAACAGGGAGCGATTGGGATCAGCGGCTTGATGAGGAGGGAGAGATAGCAAAGAGACACAACGTCATCCCTGAGAGATGAGACACAACATGCCCCCCCCCCCCCCATCTTCCCTGTGTGTGCGAGCGCTTGTTCAGGGCTGAGTTGAGTGGGTGATAATGCCACTGTGAATCCACCGTGCCAATTACCCCTAAAGAGCGACCGCTGTTCTTCTTCTCCCCCAAAATGGCTCACTATTTAGGGAACAATATGCCGCCATTTCCTGGAGACGTCTCCACAATGCCTGTGCACTTTCTGCCCTCTCCCCTTCTATATTCAAAGACGGGTAGCCCGGCTCTGAATTATTTACCATTAGGTAGTCTTGCTCACCGCTCTGCAGTGGCTTTATGGCTTTTATTTCCCTGTGCCGTTGAGAAATGGAGGAAGAAAGAGAGGGGGGTGGGGCACATCACTCAAGCTCTCCCTGGCTTTGAACTTGCCGTGCGACGGTAACCCTATGGCGAGCAGGATCCAGCACACATGGGATGTCACACGACACGTTTAACCTCTGGCTACATTGCATCTTCGGGGCTATTCAACCTCTCAACGCTATTACATCTGTCATATCTGACATATGATTTGTAGTTCTTAATATATAATATACATCTACAAATAGGATAATATGAACAACCTTCAATTTGTTACTTTTCTTCGTGTGAGTACACCATTTTAAAGAGCTGACTCAGACATACAGAAAAATTATGGCGAAGATTATCAAAACTCTGAAGACACTGAAAGTATCAAAGACTTATGTCATCAGATACGTGAAGCCTGCAGTACACATTTCTTATGTGCTGTACACGCTGCCTATAATTATGTATGTATATTTAACGGTGGTATTACATACACACTGCATAATCAATATATAATTAGAACTTAGTGAACAACATGAATAATATGAACACTCGTAGCACGACTTCCAAAGCCTGAGCCAGCTGATTTAAGTAAACCAACACAGCTAGTTGATTGAAGTGGCAGGCAGTGCAGTACAAAAAATAACTGCTCTTATGAGCCTTCCTAAAGCAACCCATTATAGCATACGCCATGAAATATTCATGTGTCATAACGCTGACCTATTTAGAGTTACACCTTCTTGACTTTGGTTGCCGTAAAGCTAGGTGGGTGGAGAATGGCAGGGCTCATCGCACACTGGCTTCCTCTACCGTTCACGATGGACACAAATCCGAAACTAAAGAAACGGTTTAGATCGAGTCCTAAGAAATGTGATGCCTCTGGTTCTCTCGTACTTTGGAGAGACGGAGATTGATTTTGTGGTTGGTCGATCGTCAAACGATGGCTAAGTATTGTTCAACGTCCACTCTAACGTAGCCACTGGACCTATTTATTTGTCCTGACAAGGTCTACCATTAGAAGACAAATGCAATTGTGAACCGTCCACTTGCATCTGTTAGGTCTCCTGTTCCAGTCTAAGCTTATCCTCTCATCTGCTGCTGTAAGCTGTCACCGAGCAGAGATTTGTATCCTGCGTGTGGCCCCCCCTCCGCTTGATGAAATTATCTTTATTAATTGGAACGCTGTTCCAATATGCTAATAGCGTGTTGCCTCATTACAAATGCACTTTGATTGCAAAAAGATTTAGTCGTTATTAATGAACCACGGCATTTGAAGCTGACTTATAGGGGGTTGTCCTGAGAAGAGCTGCAGAACTTGGCCCTCATTCAAAACACAGAGTAATTACTAATTACAGTACAGCACAAATTAGACCATCGGTTGTTTTTCTGATTCGGTCGTGGGCCATCTTCGTCAGCAGCCGTTTGTGTGAAGCGGAGGCTGAACCCGCCTGTCAAACTGCAGCTCTGCACTTTCCTTTGGCGCGTATATCTTCTCTTTTTCACCTCTCCTCAACTCTCTTTTATGAGCAGTGACAGCTTTCCACAGGTCCCGGGAGACTCCGATCCTCCACAGATGTGTGGCGGGCCAGCGGTTTGGTCGGCAGTGATTCGTCAGTGAACGGCGCGGGAGCTGCCCTCCTCACTTTTGTTTCATCAGCAGGTATAATTTTAGCCGCGACCGGCGTGTCACGGCAGAGCTCTGATCTATCGTCTAACTGCTTAGCGTCACGGTCCCTGCACGGAATGTGAAGTCATTACCGGAGTAGTTCACAGCCTAGGTCATTTAGAAATGATAATACTGGGTTAAGGTAAAGTAAAAAACCTTGACAGCTTTCAAAGGCCTGTGGGGTTCTTATGTTTCAGCACCCATAGGGTTCAATGGGCAATCTCACAGACTGGGTGGACCCATGCTAAAGGAAACAGGGGTTAGGTTGAGTCAACAAGCTCTATGTCCGCCGTAACAACTTCCCCTTCACATGCTCTTCTCTATCTCCACGACCACAACGGAATATCTCTCAAACAAACTTCTGACTACTTACCCAAAAGCAATATTCAGAAAACGGAGAGGTCAACATAGTTCCTGATCAAAAAAAGAATAATATAAATGAACATGTTTATTTGTTCTGCGCACTATAACAAGCTCGTACAGACAGTAGTCTGTAACAGTAAGATCTGAGCCGCTGCACTCTGGGATAACAACAACTCGTGAAGCCAGACAGCAGTCTCACTTCTATTTGCATATCCTACAGAGAACGGCCTCGCTTCACGTTAAAAAGGACAGCAAAGGGAACAAACAAACACAAACAAAAAAAAGCAAAGCGCGTTCTTTCAGATTCCGCATTTGAATAATCCAATAGATGCCTCCTAAAATGTTCCTTGTGACTGTGGCCCCGCATGACTCTCATTTAACTTGGCAATATTGCCTGCTTTAATAACCATCTTTGTGAATGAATGAAGAGATTATGACACTATCCAGTTTGGCAACACGAGCCTGCAGTATCAGCGCTGTTTCTGCATTAATTGAAAACGGCTTCTTTTTTTTCCTGCCAAGAGGTGTTTTGCTGACTGATTTCTGGGTCGGCTTTAATGCCCTTAAAAAGAGCCGGCAGAGTTGCATGTTCTTATCACTGCTGCTGATCCCTAAATAAGATTTCATCCCCAGCTCCATGGATTAGAGAACTGAAAAGATTCAGCTGTCACACATTATCTTCCCCACACGGTAGAGAGATGTAGGCGAAGCCGTGCCTTTGAGACGGTGATATGTCAGTTACAGTCGTCCCACTGGCACCGCCACACAACCCCTCACATGTCTAGGTCTGACTCGGGTCATACCAGGGAAAACAACGAGCAGAAGGGCTGACAAGGGTAAAAATGGTTTCCATTTTTTTTTGACAAGGGTAAAAATGGTTTCCATTTTTTTTTCATCCAGTGTGGTCTCTGCTCCGCTTCGCTAGCACATGGACCAGAACTGGCTGCCATACCTGAACAGCACTCAAAGCTTCCAAAGCTCATACTGCTAGCCCCACCGCTATAGTGTAATCACATGGAAGGGGCCGCGGGTTTCATTATCAGAAGCTCGCCTACGTGTCCCAGGGATGGCTCTTAAAGTGCGAGGCCCAGGTACAAAGGCTCCGCGTTGCCTCCCCATAGTGCCACTGTGCTGGAGGCGGTTCATTTCGCTAGCGCTGGTACCTGTGTGTGCGAGGGTGTGCACGTGCGTGTGTGTGTGTGTGTGTGTGTGTGTGCGCACGTGTGGAAAATAGGTGACATTTATAAACCACACTAGCTCTCTGTTGTCTCAAAGACCTGTCGTCCAACTAAAAACAGCTGGGTCCCTTATCTTCTGGATGTGTTCACTCAAAGGACCATAGTTGTGAGAACCTTCAGATCCATCTCCTCCTTTGAGCTAAACTCGGAAACAAACGCGTACAAACAGAGTCTCAGAGTAGTGACAGAAAGCGGGGAAAGCATTTTGCCTGGGTTGTCTCTAAAACAGGGCTCGAGTCCAAGCGGAGACATTGGATACGCTTGACATTTCAGTGATCTGACAATCATGAGCTCAAACATCTGTCCTCTTCTTCTCCCACAGAGAAGGACACTTGATCTGTGACATTTCAGGGGCTATGAAGGTAAAGACCCCACCAGCTAGGGAACAGACTGACAGGTGAGAAATACACTGGATGACCAGAGGCGCTTATTCCCAGTGTGTCACCCCACCCCCCCTGCACACACACACACACACGCACACATACACACACACACACACACACACACACACAC
>JAVQJS010155675.1:0-11493 GCA_036024795.1 Galaxias rostratus
AGAGAGAGAGAGGGAGAGAGAGAGAGTGCGAGAGAGAGAAACAAAGAGAGAGAGACAGTGTTGGATTGTGTGTGGGCCTGTATATGAGGTATTTAATGAACTTGTATGTCAGAATAAATGGCTTGACTTTATGTGAATACCCATTGGGAAGCTGTGACGGTTGCCGTCTTGAAAGGTTTTATTTTAGTTTTACTTTTACTTTAATTTAAAGTATTGAGTATACATGCAATATTTGCTATAAGTTTGTTTTATACCATGTTTAGTGGTACTACATATAGTAGAGGATCAGGAAATTTACGAAAACAAAAAGAAGAGAATAGAAACTCGACATCATGAGTTAAAATGATTTATGAGAAGTTGTATATCATGTTAAATTATAAGAGTGCAATATTCAAAAACCCACAATTACAGTAAATACAACAATCCTAATATAACCCCTTTACTGCAGAAACCAATAATTACATGTAATGCCAGGTTATTGGAATAGTCTTGTTTTGAAAGCCTGGGAAAAAAAAGTCGCCAGACAAAAAAAACCAATCACAGCATGTTTTGATGACTATTTACCAGTAGTTTACCAGTGTTGGCTGTTGATTTCTAGCCTCCCTAGAAATGGCCAATCATAAACAATCTTTCAATTACAGTGCTTAACATTGATTTTAAAAGAAGTGGTGCGGTTTTTCTGTGCACGGACAGAATCTAACATAAAGGATCAATGTGCACATTATACCTTTGGTGGCATTTTGTACACATTTCAAAATAGCCGTTGCTCAATTTTATTTGAGGACGGTCAAACCCAATAACTTATACGGCCAAATTGTTAATAATCGTAAATTATTACACATAGCGGGACAAAAAGTGAATTATATAATAATCTTTAAGTATATATTGAACTTTCAAGTTCCAAATAACTTTCCTTTATAAAATTTAAATAATTAAAATGTAAAGGTAACGATGCTGCTTCTGGGCAAATGCTTGTGCAAAAGTTCTTGTTTTTACAGCTGAGACACAAGAGGTGGAGGGGAAAAAGTAACTTAATTCAACTTCGATTTTCCTCATGATCATCTAAATAGAAGCTAAAAGTAAGAGATGGGTCAGCTGTATATAGCTTTTGTCTGGCTCAGTGTCTGTGGACATTTCCAGGCAGTCAAAACCACTTGGAGTGGATTTTGCACTGTAAGCAGACTTAAATAGAGACTTCATTCATACTCATTAAAACTCTTCTTAGAGCAGGCGTACACCTTTTAGAGGGAACTCATGACCATGCATCTAAAATGAGTAAAAAAACTTAAACAAATGAGAACTCAGCATTAGAGCTGATCTTGGCGGACATTATGAATGAACTTGGGGTTACCCAAGGTGAGGGGAAGACATGATGGACCGCGCCAGCTGGCAATAGTAGCTTGTGCCATTTTTGGAAACTAGGGATCTGCTAAACAGAGAAAGCAAAATAATTTTTGCATGTGTCGTAAACACTGCTGTTTATATTTATTTATCTCTTGCTGTGCAAATAAAAAATAGGCCAATGTATAACCATAGTGAGTGATAACTTCATTTTAAAACTTTAGCCTAGCTTGAATTTGCGTAGGTTACGTATCGTATACGTCAAAGCCTGACGTTTTCTCGTGGCTCTATAAGGTAGTACACGCTCAAGCATGTGCTGGTGATGAAGTATATGCCGGTACCACAGATATTCAAGGGACGTCTTACGATTAAGCTCAGAGGCTACAAGACCAAGCACACTTCATAAGTGGGTGATGTTTTTCTTTATGTAGTAAATGTTGTTAGTTATATATTGTATTCAACATAGATTTTTTTACAGAACAGGAATCTTAACTTAATCTTAACCACGGTGACAGCTTTGTTCAGAATATGGAATACGTGTTTATTCATTCTAGGATTTAGAAAGTATACAATAAATTTATAAAACGTTACTCTATTTACTAATAATAATGTATTTCTATTATTAATATGTCTGCATTGCATCTTCGATGTTAATTCTGTCGGTGCTCGTGTCCTGTCACATGCGTCCCTACTAGCATTAGCAAGCTTTCATTCATTCTCATAAACAAATATGAGCACACATTGTATTTACATCTGAGCACGCCATGATCCGGATAGGTGTTGTCACGTTCCCTAGTAGCCACGTTTTGCCCTTGGTGCAAAAGGCTGCCAGATAGGCTAGTCCCGTGCCCGCATTTGGCTAACGTTAAGTATAATTGTGAGCTCTGTCTTAGAAGGTAGGCTAACTGACAAACTAACAGATAGGCAGTTTGACCTTGGGCTCGACACTACAGAAGCATATGTTGCTTTAGTGTTAAG
Source organism: Galaxias rostratus (assembly GCA_036024795.1). Classification (NCBI taxonomy): domain Eukaryota; kingdom Metazoa; phylum Chordata; class Actinopteri; order Galaxiiformes; family Galaxiidae; genus Galaxias; species Galaxias rostratus. The sequence continues at coordinate 2,320 of JAVQJS010155675.1, forward strand.
CTGTCACCTTGTCCGAACATACTTGAAATTCTATGTGTGTGAACCGTACGTTTATTTCTATTTATCTGGAAAAACTTTCTGGTTTCCTCCAATTGTACTGTACTAAAATTGCATATAAGATGTTCGTTCATGGGCAGGTGTTATGTTTTGCGTTTCAACTCAGCTAAAGTGCAAAGGTTGGAGTCTTGTCGTTTCAGAAAACAGTGCTCTGTCGTGTAAATTTTTAACCTTGGTAATGTCACATGGGGTATGTTTTGACTCTAGGTTGGTTAACCCAATGTGCTATTAATACTATACCACTGAAAATCTTTGTTAAAAAAGATTAGGTTCAGCAGATGTAAAATGTCTTATCCTTCCAGTGTCTGACTGTGTCCTTGAAAACGAGTGAATTAGGTTACACTTAAATCAGCCTTTCAAGTCTTAACAAGTAACAAAGTGCTTTGAAAATGCCAGCATACCAACAAGTTGGAAAAAAATTGTGAAATTATCACTATAATAAGTAATTGAAATCAAATAATTCTCTTAACACTTATTTAGATAATCCCAAACTTGAAAGCTATTTTTAAGTGTATGACCAAGGTTATATCAGCAGTTTGCTGTTCTCCATGCTGTTGCTGTTGCCAGAGACAGCTTTTCAAAGCTTTTCTCAATGTGACCCTCACATGATCAGGCCAATGTGGAGGGACACTATTGGTGCCTTTCTCACCATGCTTATTTTTTCTCTTTCTCATTATCTCTCTCCTTTACACTCTTCATCCTTTCATCTTCTCTTTCTCTTTTCTTCATCTCACTCTTTCTTCCTTTATCTTAATCCAGCTATATTACTTGATCAGAATCCACATGTAATTTTAGGATTGCTTTTTAATGTATGACTAAAATTGGTATTGCGTAATTGTCTCTATGAAGTTTATCCAAACGTTTCCCCGAATCGAAATTACAAAGTTGCGAAATAATATCCTGCTGATCAGGTATCTAGATTCATTACTTCATAACTATGTTTGCTACGACCTTTCTGTGGATGGTAGATGATTGCATTATTTTAAATCCTCACCATTTCCTAGAGGGTTAGTCATTATGATAAGTAAATTAATCAATTCAAGCATTTTATTTGATTGCTTATCACATAGGACTAGTGCAGATCAAACAGTTTATCCTGTCTGGCTCTTAAAGAGGATTGACTGTCATAGAACAAAATTGCAAATGGCTCATCGCTCAAGGATTCAACTGAATTGTAGAAGCATTTGTTAGGTTTAATAAGTTTTTCCAAATTTAATCTCAAATCTTTTGGTAACTCTGCCAAATGCAAAGACAACGTATGCATACACACAGGCAATACCCTGTTTCATTCACCCTTGGACATCTCCTTATTAATACACCACAAAACTTGGGAAAAAGGTCAAAGTACATATCTTAATTTGCACCGTGTTTTTTTGCGGTTTGAACCCACTCTGTTTTTTTGGTGCAGTATCGAGCACTTCAAAGGACACCTGCTTGTCAGCCTGTGTTATACTACGTTCTAACGTTTTTGTATCATGAGTATAGGCCCAACCTAGATATAAATACAATTTTGCCTGGTTTATTGTATTGATCTCAAGCTAAGAATTAGAAATGTGTATGTGATTGGTTTGCAGCCACGTGCTAGCCGGTGTTGGCTAACCAGGGGTTCTATTTTACAAAGCAAAATGTAGCCCTGCTGAGGGTCGGCAATGGAAGTTACAAACTATTTAAGAAGCGGCAGCCATCACGGTTTCCCCAAACTAAAAGACAAGAGAAACTGTGCTCGTTGCAATGTGTTCTTGCTGCCTCGCCAAGTTGATTTGTTCAATGTACTGTAAATAGTAGCCACGGTGTCTCGAGGGAGCAGAAGACCAGAGCCTCTAATTGGTTTGGCCTCGAGTTGATGATTTGGCAACACTTTGCATTCTCACCTCCCCGCTGCCATAGCGACGTGTCCCACAGCAGGGTTCCGCTGTTCTCACGGCCTTATCGGACCGGGACTGTGAGAGAATGTTCAGGTAGGACGTCTGCGACACCCCCCCCCCCCCCCCCAACTGTCAACTTTTTAACTTTTCTCACTGGCTTCAAGGCCAAGGGATTTATTGGCTTGGAGAATTCTCTCCAACATTTGGTTCTCTTAAGTGACCTGTTAGGGGCAGCTATGAGCCTTTGTTAGTTTTAGTACCGTCCCGGCTTTTCAGTTTGGCGGCCAGACTACAATGAGTGGGAGTTATGAATTCTTGTGACAGACTCTAATGATCTGATTGGGTTGGGTTTTGGGTGGCGGTCTTTCTCAGTTAGGGTGTGACCCAAACGTGCCTCTTTCTATCTTTTGTGTGCACGTGTCTTTGGAACACATAAAGTGTAGATAACGGCTCTTGAAAATTTTCCAAATTAGAGTGACTAAAAGCGACCATCTTAATTTAGTGGGACCCACAGGCAGCGATTGAGTCGCCTTTACACGGTTGAGAAAGCATGGGTGCATGTGCTTCGTGGTACGGTTTGTAATCACACTTTTACATCATTAATCTATGGGTTTCTCCAAACTCAAAGACTTGTTAAGCTGATTAAAGTCTTAAGATCACTGAGGCCGAGTATGTTTGGTATGTGGGACCAAGATCTTAAGACACAGGCTAGCACACCAAAAAGAACAGCAGTTTTAGAGACTGGCAGCCTTATTAGAGAAGGAACTCGTCACTGCCCCTCAGCGCTCCAGACTGGCACCAATTTTCCACCACTTCTGTCCACTGCCTCTAAAGAAATGATTTGTGGCAGTGCTGCCTCTTGATTTTTGTTTAATGCACATTAAACAAGAGCACTTGTTTTTGGTTGATTCGCATGTTATGTTAATACAAACTCATTGTTGCACCATATTACCTTGAATTTCTTATTGTATTACGTTGATTGCGTGATTTCATTTAAAACACATCAAAGCTGACACCAGGTATTGTGCTGCTGCCACTAATTGTACACGTTCCTGGCTGAAGAACACCAAACATCCTACCAACAGCATAAAGGGACTTATTTTGGCTAGCCTCAGCAGGGCTAAGGGCCAAATCGAGGCCAAGTTAGTTGGCTTCTAAAGTTGGTTACAGCAGTTTTTGGGAGGGTAGGCTCATGTAGCCCACCTCTTTGCTAGGCTAATGTAGCCATGGCTGTTCTAGGCTAGCTTAAGGTGACATGGGAACATCTTTCCCTTTTGGATTAGATTCGCCCATCGTGTCGATACATTCCGGTCTAGGTTCAGAACTTATTTCTATTCATTGAATCTTAATAGTTTTCTATGCACTTAGCCTGTATATAGTATGTATATATGGGGCAGCTCTTTGGTCAGCTCTGCCTGTTTTAAACATTCTTGATAAATAAATATTTATTTATTTTATTTTGACACTGCCCATGCCAGTGCTAGACTAGTGTAGCTAAAGTAGCCCACGGCTCGGCTAGTCTAGTGTAAGCGAAGGTTGTCTATTACAGTGTTCTCATTCTCATTGCTCCTGTATTACAATAAACCTTCAAAAAGGTCTTGGACTACACCTATTCTTTCCTTTCGCTTTAAAAGCAGCAACCGACAGAAGTTGGCTTGAAAAGCTGTTACTGTAAGTAGGGCACAGTGTTGGAGTGTGTTGGTGTGTGCAAAAGCGAGTGCGCGTTTGGAAATGTGCGCAACATTGACATTTACCCAGCCGCTCACACCATGCCCCCTTTGAAATCTTTGCAATGCTCTGTCATTCTCTGTTTACGCTCTTGCTCTTTCTCACATGTACCCTCTCACTCTTTTACCATGCTTTATATTACTTCCAGCAATCAGACTTTGAGGTACCTAGGTCATTGGTGGGGGTTATTGCTTGACCCTGGTTAGCCGACAGCTGTAGCTTAGGATCTTAAAGTATCCTTTTTGTAAAGGCCGTTTTCAAAACCTGTTGATCCTTGACTTTCAAGGCGTGCTTAACCCCTTTTTGTCTCCGTTCACATGTTATTCATGGATTTATTGTTTATATATTTTTGTCAGGCTGCCAAGCTGTCTGGCGTTACATCCGTTGGGACTGGGTGCTTTGCAAATGACAGGAAAGACACAATGAACGAACAGACACACAGAACAGATGGCCACATTTTGACGGTGACTCAATCTGGTCCAAAGTTCCTCTAGAAGTTACTTAATAATCCAATATAGGGTCCGATCACCAGCCCATGCGCCGTGATGGGAAGGAATTGCTGATATCCTCGTCTTTGGTGCCTTTAATCAAACATTTAATTTAAAGTCAATGTTTTGCTCACACAATGGTCTCTAGCTTTTGAGTACCTACACATTCATAAACACTCCAGTTAGTTAGTGAGCCGTCTATGCAGCAAGGATAAGTCTACTTTGGATTCATCTAACAAAGCTCCCAAAATGACACTTATTCATTCCAACACACTTGACAACTGATTTAAATATACTGCCAGTTGTTCTTTTTATATCCGGTGGCTTGTTCTATGAGCCCAAACAGGCTTCCATATCAAATAACAGACTCGTCTATTGAACAGACTCCGGTTTGAAAGATTCGATGAACACACCTTTTGTAACATGAAGCTGCTATTGTTGATCTGTGGCTGACATGCTTATGTGTGGTTCCTCATTATCAGTAAAACAGAAGTGCTACTAGTAATATAAATGTCTTAGTAATCTTGTGGTTTGTGTAGAAACCCTGATGGAGGGATGGTTGCTTCCTTATTTGCAGATGTATACCTAATTTCAGACAAGCTGGAATACAGCTCGATATCGGTGGGCACAGGTGTGTGTGTGTCAGAGAATCGTAATGTTACTGCAGCAGTTTCAATGGTAAAGATGCAAACAGCATTGCAGGTAAAATAAATGAGTGGCTGAAATTTGATGCCAGTGAATGACATCACATGGCCATTCAAATTTTAGTGTCAAGCGTTGTAGAGAAGACGGGCTGATTCCTGATCAGTTATCAGTTGCCCTAGAGGTGGCCACTCCCACCGTAATCTAACCACTTAACTGACTCCGGACCAGTGAGGATGGATGCTCGGATACGCTTGATTTGTAAGAGTGGTCTGTTACTCAAGGAATGGCCCTACCATCACTCCACCCCTTCTCTCGGAAGGTCATCTAATTTATAGAATAGGCAACACCAGCAGCTTTTTGCAACAATTCACTTTTTTAGAAATGAAATGTTCTTTTCTTTGGACAGTCCTGACGGATTCGAGCACGTTGTGCGTGCGTGCGGGCGGGCGGGTGTCGGGGGGGGTCAATAATTGCGTTACTCCACATTGGGTTCCATGTGGTGTTGGGAGGGAATGCGCGGCCCACTCAGGACGGGACACTGGGCTTTTGTGTTTTTGGGAACAGAGCTTTGTTTCGGTTTGGCACCGTAGGAGCCTTAGGCGGCTGTTTGGACTAGAAAGTGTGGGACTCTTCTCTCTCTCCTCTAGGAAACCGCCGTTGTTTTCCAGGAAAGAAGTTCAATCTGATCAGGACTGGCACGCAGCAATGAAACTTAATTTGGAGTTTCATAACGGTTACGAAACAGTCAACTGTCTCATTACGGCCCTGCGTGTCTGGTGTTGTTTTTATCTCGTGCCGCCCAGCCATCTTATGGCTCCACACTGAATCCCTGTTTGTTTGTCATTCTCTAGAGGCGGCTGACATACTACCATGGATCAGGCAAGGTCAACCATATCCAAAATTGTGAGTATCTACATGTCACCATGCACCCACCTCATTCAAAACCACTGTGGCTCCCCTTAAGGCTCCTTAAAGCCTTTTAATGTGCATGCTGATTCAAATGCAGAAAGATTAACTAGCCAAAGCCATTTGGAAATTAACATTCAATTATAAATAGAAAGAAAGACTTGCATCCAGGACCAAGAGCTCACATCCTTTCAAAGTTCTTATAGAAGACTTTACTTGACTAGGCTATGCGAGGTTAGACATAATATAGTTTATAGGTGATATTAATAACTTATTGTTTCTTTTGGAGCAATGGAGGCCCGAGCTATTCAAAGACTAGGTGCTTTATTGACAAAACTAAGAGATATGGCAATCAAAGGCGCATTGGAGATAACGCCTTCCCCTTCTTACTCAGTGCTACTCTTTCACTCATCTTAGGCTGACTGCACTTTCTTTATTGTTGTTACCGTGTGTGTGTGCTTGCGCACTCTTAAGCAGCTCTACATTTTGCTCCTGTGCTTTAACCTAAAGCAAATGTGTAAAAAAATTTTTTTTTTAAATATTCATATCTATCTTTCCATCCTTTTTCCTCTCCATTTTCAACTCTCCATTATTCTCTCTTCCATCAAGGCCAAGGTAAATGGCAGAATCTCTCACGATTATTGCACATTTGTCTTTTAACTTTCAATCTGAAAATGTGTATCTTTTGAAAGCATAACATACAGTGTTGCATGCACAGGGGTGCAGTCACAAAAAACACAGAGAACATTGTTACCTTTTATATGGTCTCTTATTAAAAATAATTTCTTACCATTTTAAAAATTGGATGTATCATATTTGCAGTATCATATTCAGGTTTTGGGGAGATAATTCATGTTGACCTGTAACCTTTCAATGCTTCCCCGCGCAGTTCAATGGCGAGCCGCGCTCGTACACGCGCTTCAACCTGACCCAGAACATGGAAGGCGGGGAGAGCCAGGTGGAGATGAAGCTGTCCTCGGACGTGGACCCCGACGAGGAGGTGGGCGGGGGCAACGGGGTCAATCACCACGCCCTAGGGGGGGACGCGTACAAGGTGCGCCACGCCCACCACCGCACGACCCGCAACCTCCTCTTCATGGCCTTCACCACCCTGCTCATCTTCATCATCGGTGAGGATGAACCGTCTCTCTCTCTCTCTCTCTCTCTCTCTCTCTCTCTCTCTCTCTCTCTCTCTCTCTCTCTCGTGTGTGTCATCATGTTTAGCTCCAGTCGTTGAGCGGTGTGTCTGACATCGATACTGTAAGGGGGGAAGAGAGGAGAGGAAGCTGTGAGATAGTGTTTCTTGTGTTTAGCTGACAGTGTAGCTTTGAATGTGACCTCACCCATCCATCCTTGTGTGTGTCTGTCTGTGTCTTGGTGACCTCTCCATCCCGCGTCCTTCGTCGTCTCTCTCTGCGTCTCGTCTTCCTCTCAATCCCTCCCGTGTTCTCTCTCTCGGGCTCCCCCAGGCTACCTGATAGGCTACCTGGTCCACAGGAAGAGGGAGGTGGCTCCGACCTCTGTGGTGTGCGAACCGGTCGCTGCAGAAGAGACGCCCAGCTACCTGGAGCCCTCCTACTCCGTCGCCGCCGCTGCCGCCGCCCCCGTCATGGACTGGTCCGACGTCAAGTCCCTGCTAGCCCAGAAGCTCAGCCCCGAAAAGTTTGAGAGCTCCTTTAGGTGAGGGCCTTCAGCAAAGCCCACCGCCTGCTAGGCTATTGTAGATAAATCCATTCACTGTAATCGGTTATTATATGTCCATGTATTTGGATGTGACATAAATTGGTGTGTTTGTATGAATACATATCGGTATCTGAATGGATGTGAACTGCTCCAACCCTTTTGCTTTTTTTTTTAAACTTTTTAAGCATTAGAACGGTCTTTGTAGACCCGTAACGCTACAAGGCATAGGCCTGGAAGGATCCCAACAGGACTATCTTGTTGCATGAGCCTCCTCTTCCATTTCTGTCCCTCATTCTTCGTCCGTCCGTCCGTCCGTCCGTCCGTCCGTCTGTCTGTCTGTCTGTCTGTCTGTCTCACTCTCTCTCACTTTCTCGTCTCACTGTCTTTGTCTTGTCTACCACAGAGACTTCAGCAGTGAGAGCCACCAAGCCGGTTCCCGTGGTGACGAGTTGCTAGCTAGCCAGGTCCTGACCAAGTTGAAAGGCTTGGGCCTCACCACCTGGAGCGACCAGCACTTCATCAAGGTCCAGGACCCGCCGGCGTCGGGGACCAACCGCGTGAGCTTCAAAGGGTCAGAGGTTGGACGGCCCAGCGGATTCCTGTCCTACAGCGCCACAGGCACTGCCACGGTAACCATAGTAACAGACCCCAAACCCATGCCAGTGTCTGGCCTTTTCTTTCCATGTTAAGGATCAGCCTTCCAGAATGCGTTGCCCTTAGACTGAAGACACGTAGTCCGCTTTTTCTATTTTGGGGAGAATTGCTTCATCACAAATCCAAAACCTTTATGGATGTTTGGATATATGTATATATTGATATCTGACAACAGAGCCCACAAAAAACCTGTTCTAGATAAGAAAACACCGGGGCACTCACTGCTTGTCTCTTAGTTGACAATTCCCTAATTTTCTTAATTTTTCAATGAATTTTTTTATCTACTGTATTTACAATACCAGTCTAACGTTTGAACACCCTTTCCCATTCAAGTAATTTGGCAAGTGAGCCCTAACCTTAGCCCGAGACCGTATGATGTCTTGGACGGCTTTAATTGAAGGCTCCATGTTGTAGGGTGCCCTCCTGTACGGCTTCTACGGCCTAGCCTCGGACCTGCGGCTGCTCCAGGACAAGAACATCAACACCACCGGGAGGGTCTTCCTCCTGCAGGCGGGAAAGATAAGCTTCGCTGAGAAGGTCGGTCCCACCGAAGAGGAGACAAGCTTTCACACACAGCTACCTTCTTCTTCCACTGCGAGCGCCCTCCTGAGATTTCTTGTGCAGAGTGTTCTTTGTTATTTACTTCTCCGTTTGCATGTGTCTATGTGTGCATGTTTTTAATTCCATTACTATTATTGAAATGTTGTGAGTCAACGTCACGTCTGTGTACACGCGCGTCAGAGGAGAAACACTGAACGAGGTGTGTGCGTGTGTGCGTGTGCACGTGTGTGTGCGTGCGTAGGTGGCCAATGCCGCCAGGGTGGGCGCCGCCGCTGTTCTCATCTACGCCAACCCGACGGACTACAGCATCGAGGAGAACACGGAGCTCTACGGCCACGTGAGTCCCTCACACACCCCACAAAGACATTGTGTTTGTGATGGACCGTTTCAAAGGGGTGGTGCACTGGGACATTGATCCGTGGTGGAGGTTTCTCCACAGCCCCCAGAGTAAACCAAACAGATTCAGTGAGGCTTGAGATGGCTGGGGAGTCAGATCTCCTTCCGTCTCTCTCTTTCATTACATGTTTCTCATTTCCTATACCTGCATCTCTTTTCTTTCAATCTGTCTCTCTCTCTCTCTCTCTCTC
>JAVQJS010155703.1:0-23735 GCA_036024795.1 Galaxias rostratus
ACACATGCACACACACACACAAACACACACACACACAAACACACACACACACACACACACACACACACACACACACACACACACACACACGAACATAGCACGGGCCGTGTCACAGGGGACTTTGGTCCTGACGTCTGTGTCTCTGTGTGAGTGTACGTCCCTGAAAGCACTGAGACCTGCAATTCTAAAAAAGGTTATGCCGGATACAACAATGATCTGCTTTACGTAATGTGTGTGCTCTGTGCGTGTTCTTAATATCAAGTAAACATGCATAGAGGGGATAATGTGCATTTCTCAACCTTCTGCATTATAATGTCACAGCCAAAGTGCCTTCTCATAGGTATAGCGGGCCACCGCCTGTTGCTACTCTAATGTTGTGTTGTGTCTGACTGTGTAACCAATGCGATAGTGAGATGAGTAGAGTTAGGGTGGTGTAGAGTAATGATGAAGGCAGAATAGGGCTTTTCAATTTTTTTGTAGTTTTATGATGATCCTCTGTAGTGCTGGCCGGGTTAACCGGAGTAGATCTAGGCAGTGTAGCGCCTTTCTCTTTGTGCTGTAATTTTACAGTGATTCTCCGTAGTACTGGCCAGGTTTAAGTATATCTAGGCAGTGTGGAGCCTTTTTCTTTGTTCTGTAGTTATACGGTGATCCTCCATAGCGCTGGCCAGGTTTAAACAGACAAGAGCCGAGCAGTATAAGGCCTGTGTTTTCTTCTGTAGTTTTATGGTGATCCTCCATAGCGCTGGCCAGGTTTAACTGAGTAGATGTAGGGAGTGTTTAGCCTGTAGTTTGTTCTGTAATTTTACGGCGATCCTTCGTAGCGTTGGCCAGGTTGGACAGCCGATGTAGGCAGTGGATGGCCTGTAGTTTGTTCTGTAGCGTTACGGTGATCCTCCGTAGCGTTGACCAGGTTTAACTGACTCCTGGTGGCGAACTGCCGCAGCACTCTCTGCTCCTCGGCTGCTTCTCCTCAGAGCATCGTTTTTTGACTTTCACCGTACCTTGGAGCACTTTCTCAAGCACTTTGTTCTTTTGGAGTATCAAAGCGCTGTCTTTCTCCTGCACTCTGCCAACCCCTCCCTCTGCCTGAACACCCCCCCCCCCCCATCTCATTCCGTGTGTGTCAGATACAAGCACACTCACACATGACTTTATTGAATCCATATTTGTTCTGCATTTTTTTCTGCCTGTATATACATCAGTGATACCTTGACTGTAGTATAATTAGCGTTTCCCCTTTTAAATCTGACGCCAGGAGAGGGAGAGCTTGTTAGTCCAATTTATAGCTGTGATCCATGTGTGTGTGAGTGTTTGTGAGGGAGAGAGGTCCATCCGTGTGCAGTCGTCCTATTTCTTTATCAGAAGTGGAAAGGGGAGGCTAATTGGCACATCACTGGTGATGGGCGCCATCAATTAGTGTTGTGCGTACTCTCCAACTCCCTCACCCTAGCCCACCAGCCCCCTAAAACATGGAGCCCCTTGAAGCTGACGCATTAGGATCACAAAAACCTTGCTATAAATACCAATTCTCAGTGTAAATGAAGCTAAAAAGGCTTCAAATTGAAGCCACACCAGCTAAGGACGGTCTGCTCTGCCTGCATTTCATCGCTTGTTAGAGGAACTCTCTCTCTCTTTCTCTCTGCAGGTATGCCGACGGTGCTCGCCTGTCAGTCCCCCACAGAACTAAAAACAGTCTTAATGAGGAGGAGAGAGAGCGCACGGGCAGACACACACACAAGCAGTGTGTGTGTGTGTGTGTGTGTGTGCGTGTGTGTGTGTGCGTGTGTGTGTGTGGGTTGTGTAGGGCGTACACACAAACCAAAGAGAATAGGCTTGGCAAACTCCCACCAGGATTCCACCAAAATCTTTAATTTGCCTTTTTATGACAGCCAATTAGTTATTCTACTCCAAATCTTTGCTTTAAATAAGAGAACTAATTATACACAAAGGTCGTTCCCCCAGCCGCCCCCCTGAGAAGCCCTGGTAATTGGTTTAGACCACCATGCATCGTCTTTCCACCCCTGAAACATGCACGTGTTTCACATCAAGCTTTCAAAGGCCAGGGTTTAGCGATCTCTCCACAGAACTGCGAGGAATGCTACAGGCCTGCGCGGAACGTTAGCATGCACTCTTTGCTTTACCCCCACCATAATCTCTCAAAGAGCATCCACAGTGCACAAGCTGACAACTCCTCTCAACTAACCCGGATTCGAGAGCCTTTCTGGGCCCGACTGAGAGAAGTCTCTGCCTGGGGAAACGGCAGAAACACAAGGTGGGAAGCGGGTTCGCTGACGGAACTGATCCCCGCTGTCTCGGCACTGTGACAGGGGGGCAAACTGAGGCTTGATGTACTTTACCAAAACAGTCTCGGGAAAATAGATTTAGGAGAAGTGTACGGAAACGAGCACTTCCTTCACAAAGAGTAGTGACAGAGGGAACGATTGTAAGCGGGGAAAATGTCACAGCAATTGTCTTCATACCACGAGACGTGTGCTAGCACATGCTGCTACCAGCACTCCCCACCAGGTGAAACACTTCAGGAAAATACAATGGGCTGCCACCACGGCACAGGGCAAAGAACGTTACACATGGAAAAAGGAACGGCCAAGTACGGCGATGGCCCCCGGCCCAATCCATTCAACTGATACAGGTGCATCCGACCCTCTAAAGTCAACTCAAGTGGCGCGGTGAGAAACAGGCTGTGTTCCTATATTCATCCTCATAACAAAAAAAACAGGTATCTCCTTAGAGGGCGGAAAACACCGGCCCTGCCAAAACACCAGAGAGCAGAACTTTAATTTGCCATTAATACAGAGTACACAGGGCTGTCATCTCCCTCTTTTTCCACCCCGTACATTTTAAAGACCTTATCTCCTATGAATATGTACAGTCAAATTGTAGTCCTGTTCTCCCACTAGTAATCTGTCAGGCCATGTACTTTCCATTATAGAGATAGCATCCGATTTCTATGCCAGCTACTTTCCCGGTTCCATCTTTTTACCGCTATCGAGAAATCAAATCAATGTGGGGAACCCTTTTGATGTGTTTAAGGTTTTAAGGGGAAATAAGCCGTTTTTCAAGCACTCGGGCAAACGTTCGAAAGCATTGAAATGCAATTATCACATCTGCATGGCGTGGAGCCAAAAGTTCCAGGAGATTAGCCCAGAACAATAAAACAGAGGAAAGATTGACCCTGTTCTCCCTTCTTCCTCTTCATTCTATAGCGGCTCACTAATCTCTTTCAGGAGCGGGTGGGGGAAAGGCAAAGCTGTGTGTACAGTAACAGCCAGGCTAGCAGTCCAAAGAAGGGGGATGAGGAGGGGGGGGGGGGGCACTTTCTGGAATTAAATATGCTTGATCAATTGCAGGGATTGGCACCTTGATGTGACACAGTGCTCCCAGGGTTCCGGCGGTGGTAAAGGAAGTGTGATGAGCTTCACTCAGCCATCTTGGGAGGAGGGGGAAGCCCGGGCAGAGTAGACCTCCTATAATTACAACCCTGGGCAGCCGTAAATAAGAGAGTGGTAACCGGCGCCATGACAGGCGCTGTGAGGGACGCTGGTGGGAAAATGACACGGCCCATTACAAACAGCGGCGGCTTTGAACTGAGACAACCCCCCTCCCCCTCATCAACATCCTCATCGACGGCTGACTCACAGCACTCCTGCCGGAGACATCAAACGTCAGGAGGCGTGCGGCCATGGACACACACACACCACCCACGGACCCGCACGCCCACGCCGGTACCACGATATCAAACACCCGGGAGCGAGTGAATCATGCTCTCACAGCGGGCCCTGAAGAGTTCTAATGACAACCACAGACCCTATCGGACATGTCTCCCCAAACAGGAGAAAAGGTGGGGGCGGGGGCTCTCTAGATAACAAACTGACATAATAACGGCAGCTACAAGGGCGCTGGGTCCCAGGGCACTCCTAACACAGAGAGGTGTGACTTGTGGCTAACTTTACAGCTGAAGGGGCAGGGGCCTGCAGTGAAGAGCTTCACGCCCCTATTCGTGCTGGGGCCTCCACTGTACATGCCGTGGCCATGGCAATCCCAGCTGAATGGGTCTGTGGTGGTGCGGAGGTTAACAGGGATCTGGGGCTGCAGATGTCCTGCCATTGTGGGCCCTGAATCAGCCTCTTTCAATCGGCTCCCATCATTACTGTAATTGAGCCTACAGACTCCCAACGCCACACAGACACACACACACACGCACCCACACACACACACCCTCACTCGTCTTGCCAAGACAAAACACAAGACATCTGCTAATAATATGAGCTGGGAGAGACACACAGGCCAGCTGAAGGCGGACACACGAGCGGGATGATAAGGATAATCACGACGGCTCCGCTTTGGGATTCAGACATTCTCTACAGTCCAAGTAAATTAGGGGAGAGAACAGCGCACACGGACACGCGCACACACACACACAGTATGACAATACTAAGTGTCGCACCATGCTCACGTTTCTCTTTGAGGCTCCCGTTGTGCCAGTGTTACACGTTTCCCTAGCTGGCTTTGCGCGACCCCCCGTTTGGTTTGAAAGAAAAGGTCTGCCTGTTCCTCCCTGTACGACACAGTTAGTGGGCAGTGGCCATAACTAGGAGGGCCGGGTATGAGAGATAATGTGCCGCCGTCGAGGGTGAGGAGGGAGGGGGGGCTGTTCATTAACGAGATGCACTCTGGCTCAAAGTTTGGGCGGCAGCCTGGGCTAATAAGCCCCAGTGAAACGGAGCCCGGCCGTCCCTTTGCACTGACCCCGCCACTGCCTGGGATAAGGGAGGGTTTTGTCTGCCCCAATAATTGCTCTTTTCACATGTTACAAGTGTCCTGACCCCCGCGGTCGGCAGCCACTTTTCCCCCCGCCATAATTACTCCTGATCCGCTCCAAATGAGCCCGGGCTGCGCGTTAGGGGCTTCAATAACACTGGGCTGGCTTCAGAGCCACGGCGCGGGGAGCCTCGGCAGAGCGGCCTGGAACAGGGGCAGCTTTCTCTGGCTCCGCTCTACCTCGGGCCCCACGGTCATTTCCATCACGTCAGCGAGGTGCATTTCTTACACTTTAAGTCAGCGCAAAGAGTGAGGGGGGGGGGGGGCAGGTTGGGAGAGAAAAACGCCCAGGGCCCTTTTTCAGGGTGAAGTCATGAAGGGCGCGCGCTTGCGGCGGCCATTGTTAGCTTACTCAGTGTGGTTTGGCACGGCGCAGACGTCGTCCCAATTAACGGATCACTTCATTAGGCTGGGGCTTTTTTTACACATTTTTCTTAGCCCCTATTATTTTTAATTTATTCACATGGGGTTAATTAAAAGAAATGTATCACAGAGCTGTGCAACAGCTTTCTAATTAAATTCATTACTGCTTATTTTGAGACGGGAATCTGGCAGGGATTTCCAAGTTAGTACAGCAGGCTGCTTGTTCCAACACTTGGTTTGCTCGCTAGCATAGCGATAATACTTCTCTGCTAGGTGAGCTGTTGACAGCGCAGAGAGGAGGAGAGCGAAAGCAGTTTGGAGGAGACGCAGAAAGAGACAGGGAGAGAGTAGAGGGGGAGAACAAGAGGAAAGCAACGCGAGTGAGGGCGCGGATCAGTATGTGAAGTGATGAAGGAAGAGGGAGATAAAACAAAGCCACCCTTAGCTCCTGACCCTCATTATGAAGGACTGCCAGCACCAGCAACCACAAGAACTACAGAAGAAGACTGATCAAGGCCACTGTCCAAGGCTCAGAAAGAAAGAACGAAAGAACGAAAGAACGAAGTCCTTCACATTTCATCCAACCAATTACCTGAGGGGCTGTTGTTTGGCTCCCTATGCAGAGGTCCAGTCGGGTCTTGGCTGCGTTTAGCCAGTCCAAGCCTGCATCTTAAACCGGCACACTTCTATTACCAGGGAGTTTGGGCCGGCTGCCAATATAGTGGATGAATGCATCTTCATATGTGTGAATTCAATTCACCCAGTCTCCTATAAATGGCATTAGCATTTGTATAAAGGTTGGCTAAATCGGGCTATTCTCAGACTAGATTTTCGGAGCACTTTGAAAGAGGGGACAATCTTATCGGCCACTTCATGATTCCTCACCCTCTAACGTAACCATTAGTGCTGTCACAGTGTCTTTCCACCAAAACGCGGAATAATGCCCAAACACTTTTTAGCTGGCATTAAAAATGCATTTTGCCCAAGCATAAATGTAGCCCTCCAAAGTTTGTGTCACTCCCAAGGTTAGGATGTGATGTATGAAATCCCCCACTCCCCGGCAATTACAGCACACTTATTATTTCAAAGGATATGCCAGAAGACAGGTGTGCCATTCAGGGGCCTAGGCGAGGAGAAAATGGAAGTCGTGGGTAAGGAACGCCACACTGCGGAGCTCTGTATGGAGCACGTTTAATGTTGAATAATGCAAATTCACCACAGGGGGGCAGCTGTTTGTCGAAGCGGGACGTCCAGCGTCATTTGGAGCACTCACTCACACACCCCTTTTCCCCGGTGGAGTAAATAATGGGGCACAGCCAGAGAAGGGTCTTGAAAGGACGCTGGGGGAGCGTGGGGGGTCGTAGGAGGAACCAGGGCCAGGGTGGCTCACTGTTGACAGCCCTGGATGGGGGGTCACCTGCTGTGGCCTAGGCCTTGCTGGTGTGGTGTCGCCATCACAATGAAGGGATAGAGTACGGGGCTGTCGATCGTCTTGGGATGTGTAAAACCATCCATTTGAAAGAGAAGCACTTTGCTCTCCATTCCAGAGTGCACTTTTTAAAACGCTATCACTACTGTTGGCTTAAATCGACTGGCCACTCCATTAAAGGGTTGACTAGTCCAGGAAAATCTGGCACTGCTTAGTGTGAGACAGAGAACAAAACACACACCGTGTGTGTCTGTGTGTGTGTGTGTGTGGGACACAGGGGGTTAAGGTCTTCAGTAACCAATTTCAATTAAAGCGGAGCACAATGGTATGGGAGCGTGTATTGCAGCTGCCACTCACGCCTAATGGATCAAAGTGAGGTTGTGTAGGCAAACCTCATGGTCATTGATTCAATCCACATCTTCAATACCCAGCCAGACAATCTCCCAGCTTTCAGGGGTTGGATAAAATAAACCTTTTAATTAGTTATTCAAGTTTGGAATTATCGAAGGTCAACAAATAAGAGCTTAGTTCACACTGGGTTGGCATTGACCCCAGTCCTTTGAGCTTGCTCGAGGAAATTCGACAGACCGTCAACAACCAGCACACCCAGTTTTTGTTATTTTTTTACCAAGAATAAAAATAAATTAATGCGTTCCCCTTGTTACTTTTACTTGATCATTACAATCTGTATGCTGCTCTAGGTACATTTGTCTGTCTCCTATTTGACCTGAATAGATTCATGCAATATTGTTTTAGCTTACGATAACTATATAAAAGCTTTCTGAAAAAGGGATTAGGACTTGACAGAGTTTCATGTTTGAAAGGGGGGAAAAGGCAGGCTTATCTTTTAGCAAAATAGAATCACTCCAATTTTTTTTATTTCAACTAGGTCTACCAGGACACTAAATGACCGACACTCTCCGTCAAACAATGTTTGCCTTCATTTTTCTCCACTAATCTCAAATCCAGTAGTGTTTTCTTAGACTACTTCACAAGGGTTACTGCCATGTCTTTTAGTTAATAGGCATGATGGAAGATCAATTTGACCAAACATGAAGAAACCCGTATTAACAGACACTGACACAATTACGCTGCCATGTTAGATGTCAACATGAATGTCTAAGATGATCCCATCTCAAATGATCCCATCTCAAACATTCATGAAAACAACTGCGCCTTCCAAACGCCTTTCCAATCTGATTTTGATCAGTTTTCCCGTCGCTGATCGGATTGAAGTAGAGAACAATCTAGACCTTTAACATTTCCCTGCAATCCCGAAACGGATATTCTTGTTTGACACTATCAATCTCCTGTCAATGGTAGCCAGTGCTAACAGATCAAAGGAAAACAAAACAACAGTGGTTAATAGGTTGGATCGCATGGGTGTCCAAGCGCGCGTGTGTGTGTGTGGGGGGGGGGTGGGGGGGGTAGCTAAGGCACTTCCCATGGCGACGGCGGCATCACACAGCAATCAGCACTGCGTGTCACACGGTGGCAGCCAGTCCTGTTCACCAAGCAAGACCGGTCAGGAAAATAACATGGGCTTTAAAGGACCAAAGGAAAGTGAATTAAAAAGCAGCCAGTGTAAAGCCATCAATATGTCGCCATGTGTGGCCCTCCTCTCGCTGGAGCGTATGTGCTATTAACAGGAAGGAATCCTCTAGGATGAGCTTTCAGCGCAGCAAGCTAGCCTGCCAGGATACCTGGTGCTTCAAAAGCAACACTGCCACACCTGACTGCCAACAGACACATTACCAAAAAAGAAGGGGGGTTTGAAATCCGATTGTAATCCAGCAGATAGAGACTACAGCTTTGGCCTGAATGATTGTGGGGTCATTAGGTCTGCAGGTTTAGTTGGGTGCAGGGCAAGTGTGTGATGGAGGGGGGGTTAGACTGGCATGTGTTACAGTCTCTCTTCGTAGACGCTCAGCCGGTTTGCAGCTTTGTGTGTGTGTGTGTGTGTGCGCCTCAAGGTGGGGGAGATAGGGCTGCTCAGGGGTGAGCTGAAGAGGTGGCGGCTTTAGAAGGAGAAGGACTGTTTGACTCCGTGTGTCAGAGCCGTGCGCTGGCCGCTCATAAAAGCTTTTCTGTGTAGCGTTTTTGGGAGTGATGGAGTAGGTGTCCTTGGGGCTTAGAGTGTTTCTTGTTCACCCACATCATTTTCTGCAACACACACACACACATACACTCACACAACCACCCCCATACACACACACACACACACACATACATCCCCGAACACACACACACTTGCACTAACACGTTGAATTTTGACACCTGAATAAGAAACGGCGAGGATAAGGGGGACGGGAACCTGATGATAGTGAAAAGCGACATGGTACATTCCCCGCCACGCATGCAGTCAAAATACAGCGGCGTGCTTGTAGGACGCTGTGGCACTGTGGCGTGACGTGCAAGAGGCATGTGGTAAAGGGAAGGGGGAACCCACTCCTCCTGCTGCCGGGTGCGTCAGGGAGGGAGAGCGCCACCCGTGATGAGAGCAAGCGCTTTGCCCCGGCGGGCGCAGGTAGGCCCCAGCTCGCTAACACGTGCACCCCGAGTCTCTGTGGCGGTCCCTTTGAGTCTCAGCCAGCTGATGGGGGACGTGATACACATCTCCTAGTCCTCGCCGACGTGAAACGCTCCGCGCCGATAGAGATCTGTACGGTTTTTGGGGACGCCAGAGACAAAATTGGGTCTGGTGAGCGCGGCGTGCGTGTGCCGGGATCAGTAGCAGATCAGATGGAATCGGGCCCTCGCCGCTCAAAATGGTGAAATTGATTTACTGACATCAAATTCAGCGTGTTGGATGTGAATATTTGGTTGAGGTGCTGCACGGAATATTGAACTGCTATAGTGGGACAATGCCCTGCTTTCAGCACAGAGGCTACAGGACATGAAGAGTGTGGACATAGAGCAGAGGAAACTGATATTATGCTTATTACACCATCAATAATAACTTGGAAGTGAAAATGATTTGATTATGGTGATGTTATTGTAATATGTATGTGTGTATCTGTGCAAATACTCGTTCACTGTGTAGTATTATTATGGTGCAGCATAAAAAGGTACATCAAAAAGAAAAGGAAAAGGGGAAAAAGAGGAAAGGACAAACACACTCTACATTACAGAGCTGATGCAGGTGCCAGGTTAAAGCTTCGTAATGACTAGTACTGACCATGGTAATATCAAAGTTGTAATATTGTTTCAGGCCCAGGGCAGGAGAAACAGATGTAATTTCAACATTTGAAATTGGCAAGTTTAATTTTGAGGAGTACGAGCAAACCAATAAGTAGAGGAAAAGGCAAATACGGGAGAGAAAATTACACTCCTGGAGAAAAAAGTCAAAAGACTTAAGGAATGTATAAAAGTAATCTCCAACTGGAAATTAGAAATCAACCCTCACAAAGCGAATAACAGGAAAAGAAATATTACTGTCCACTTTCTAAATCAATATAGCATTGCTACAAGACAGAATTACCATGGTAACTCCGGTAAAGAATGGAACAATTCTTATTATTTCAAAATAAGAATCGGAGCCTGAAGCCCAAGTTTTATTGCAGCTGCCGACAGATCACCGGCCTGTATTCATTTGAAACATTGCTTTTCAATCACATACTTTATGAATGTACAAATTTCATCGGACAGGCTGCTCGCGGGGGTCGTAGATTAAAGTGCAAAGGTAACCAAAAATGTATCATGGGGTTGGGGGGGCGGCTGGCTGGCTCTCTCTTCCCCCACAGGTTTCTAGAGAGCCCAGTAGTGTGGGTGATCAGCCAAAGACATGTCGACAATGAGGAGCCAATTATTTCTGCAGCAGCTGATACTTCCCTAATACCTTGAAGGGAAGAGAGAAATGGCTGAATTGCTTTTTCCCCACTCAAATTAGAAGTCAATTGGAAATGTTATATTAGAGGGCATAATATAAAATGTTCACCTGAAATGTTGGGACCCATTTCCTATTCATTGCCAAAGTGCACCTTTAAGCACGGTCACACTGCTTAGCGTATCACACAAAAAAATATGTCAAGGCACTGACGTGGATGTTATGGAAGTTGTAGTGGCAGTGACAGTGGTAGTGGTCAGGTAGGAACATCCTTTCCATAATTCCCCTTAGTGTTTCCGATTGGATTTGATATTACTTGGTTACCGGGTAGCAGACGCCCACAATTCCCTTTGCTATATTTGAACAAGTTGTCAGTGAGTTTCATCATGGGTGATTTTTTTTCTGTAGGTCAAAACAAATATTACCAAATTGTGTGTTCAGAGACAGCAGGAGAGAACACTTGATTTGTATCCTGCTTTCTGAGAGGACCCTTGGAAGATGGAGAAATAATATGAGCTTTCTGACAGTTAGGTATTTCCCTAGACCAAGCAGCTTCAGGAGCTCAGAGATCACATAGAGAAAAGTTTAACAGGGCGCAGCCTTCAGTTTTTTCAATATTCAAATTCTATGTTTCTTTCCTCCGGACTAAAAAATCCAAGCCTATCCATTTTTTGGGGGATCTAAAGTCAAATGTCAAATTTGTATTATTTGGATTGTACTTCATATCATGTTGATTGCTCAGTCCAGTAGTGTAATAGTCAACCTACTACCTCACTATTATACTCATCCATACAAACATGTGCACAAACACAAAAGAACAGCAGCAATGCATACGGACCATGACAACAAACGTGTGCGCACACATACACACACACTAACACACGAACACAGAGGTATTGGCGTAATATTGTGGAGTGCGAAAAAGCTTTGAAACGATCAGGGACAAGCCTATTGCTTTGGAGCCAGTGGTCCCTAACAGCCGTAAAAGTGAGAGAGCTAGTCCAGCAGCTGTCCTCAACCTCATCCCCTGCCTGCCTGCTGCCGGCTTCCTGGTGCTAGCTACTGGTCGGGACCAGCAAGGAAAGGGTGAAGCTTTTAGGCAATGAGCAGCAGGTGATCTCAGCTTTTCTGCAAGTCCTAATGCTCCTAAAAGCCACTCTCCCTGGTTCTGTAATTGGGCATCAGTAGTTAATGTAGTATTGACTGCATTACATGCTCCTGTGCATCCTTTCCCACTAATGCCATTTGCATCACCTTGTACATTTACCATATTGCTTAGCCAATAGCTGTTAAAAGCAATCTGAATCATGAATCATATGGGTAGAACTTTTAGCAAGACAGACATCCAGAGAGGAGACAATTTACAGTTGAGTTAATCTGGGTACATTAGCAGCACAACATGGCTTCAGCTAGACAGACCAATTTATGTTTCTACGGCAATCCCTTTATTGGTTTTTAGATGGGTAAGTGAAAGGATGCTCGGCCAAGAGATATGAAATATCCATTTTCAAACATAAATAATGGGTTGCAAATGCAAGCCATTACTTTAGGGAAAAAGCCCCGGGCTAAAACCAAATGTACATTCTCTGAAAGACGACAAGAATAGTCTATTAAGGTCAGCAGAGGTTGTGAAAGTGGGTATTACCAGCATAGTACATTATTACCTAAAAAAAATAAATAAAAAAAAACGCTATACACCACTTACAAAAGTGGTACGATAGAAAAACTTTGCATTGTACTTTTACTAAACTGAAGAGCCCACTGTAACTCCTCCATTAGAGCAATTCCTATAATGGATTTGTGAGGAATCCCCCATGCACACTGCGTTGACTTTGCATGTGAACGATAGACTGTCGTCTCCGTAAAATATCCAGTTTCATCCAAATTGGGAAGTAATTAGTGGCAGGTTTGATTGAAATTTAAATTAATTAGATTTCCTTCCCAATTGACCTAGATACATTAAAATAGAAAAGTATTACATTTAGGAGGAAATCGCGTCTTCGTATTGCACGGTGCTATCCATAATTTGCAATCAAGTTAAAAGCACTCTGTCATCCCATCCCGTAGTGATGTCTAAGGCTGCCACGGTAACTTCAGAGATGCATGCAGCAGCTAGGTAGGCATATAGTAAAGTCTTACTTTAGGCCATCATTCAAAACGTGCTGAGCCTTGTGTAAAACTAATTTACCTGGTTGAAAAACTAAAAAAATAAAACATTATCAAGACACGTAGTGTACGAGATACCAATGGTTGCATTACCTATGTTAGAATGAAATCCATTGCAGGGTATTCTTATTCGCGCTTTGACAACTTCTTGGAGCTTTTTAGGTAACGTTAGTTAATGGGGGAATAACGCACAATAATGACCATCATATTGACCCAACAGAGACAAGCTTTCGACTCTATACGGTGCCCGTGCGTCGCCAACATGTTGGTAATCGGTCGCGAAAATAGGACGCGGGAACAGCGGGCTGCCTTGGCTCATGAAATAGACAACGAAAATACAGTCGTACACTGACATCCAGATGAAATGGGTACCATGCGTAGAAGATATAAATTACCCTCTTCCTTGTCCAACACCATCGTCCTGAGGAACGAGGAGTCCGGCCCCGGGCGATCCGTTCTCGGCTCCAGCAGTCTTCCCCACTCGGTGTGCGCACGACTTGTCTTGGAAATGGCTTTTCAACGGCAACTGAATTGTCCTTAGGCAGTAGACAAGCTAAAATTGTGCGGCTGCTCGACTTGCAAGGTACAGTAGCAGGAACACTCGAAAGGTGTATAGTATGTTAAATGTTATTCTGTTGGCAGAATTTTTCAGTCAGTATCAGTTTGCTCCGGTTAAAAAATCATCTATCCGGACTAAACAAAACTGTAATAAACACTTAAAAACAACGTCGGTTAGTCTTCATGAATTCCATGCGAAACATAAAGCATCAAAAAGCAAAATAAATCTAATACAATATGTAACCTAACTGTGCCACGGACGGATCAAAAGCTCATACTAAACGACAGAACTCTGCTCGCTGTAATGCACTCTCTCCCCTCGTTCTCATTTGCTCCGAAACTGTAACTATATTCAAGAAATCCAATTCCAGACCTGACAACTGCTAAAAGCATACTCGCACTGCCTTCTCTCCCAATTTATGTGCTTCGCTCGCTTCAGCTACTGAATAAATGCGCACAGTTCCCAGAGAGCCTCGGATTCCCCTGTTAATTAAATCAATTCATTATGCTCAGATCTGATTAGCAGCCCTTCCCCCCTCTTTGAATCAATTATTCAATACACAAACATAATTGCTTGTGCCAGAGGTGTCTAAGTATTAGCTTATTTAACTCCAAGGACACTAATTACCCCTAGGGCAAGGGAACTTTTCTCATTAATTCTGACAAAACACAAAAGCACAACTAAGGGAAAGTGGGCGTGCATGTGTCTTAGTGTGTGAGCTGTGCGTGAGTGTACAATTGGTCTGTTTGTCTGCGTGCACGCGTAAATGAATGAGAGAAACTAGTGCGTACGTGCGCATGCCACGAGGATGTGTGCGTGCACGAGCACGAGTGTGTGAGCGAGAAAGGTTGAGAGGCTGCTGTAAGTGAGGCTTGCTGTATACTGGTGTGAGAGTGCACGTATACCCGCAAACCCACATGTACTTTTTTTTCTTTACTCCCTGTGCCTTATTGAATGAAAATCGTATCTAATTGTATTTATCAGTGATTCTCGGAATAGAAGTGCATGGTAATTAGAGTGTCCAGATAGATAAACAGTCGTTTTAAAAAGGACAGCACAACAGATGGGCTGCGTTTTTGATTAGTGGGGTAGATATGGGTGGCTCGGTTTCGAATCTGCTAATATAATTGTTGGCTGTTATTGCCAAGATGAAAGTGTTGTTGTTTCATGGTGGAGCCTTAAATAGCAGTACTTTTACTTGCCCTGCGGAGACTGTTAACCAATTAAGGGTGAGATCCAACCCGGATTAAGCATTTAGTAGAGTGTGCGGCAGTATATGCTATGCTGGTTTGACAATTCAGATAGAGACTGTTGTTTGCTTGCTGAATGCGTCCCTTCTCAAATGCAGTATGTTATGATTAGCCTACTGAGTTGTTGTTATCTTGTTTTACAAAGAGGTCTTTGTTCTGCAACATAAATGTAGCTATATTTAGGCTGTTAACACATTAAAATAAATATCAAGTAACTTTACATTTCCAGTCTATATCCAATGTTACAGTACAATATGCTCAAATGAAAATAAACTGCAGGTAAAAACGTTTAACACAAGGTGTTGGATGCAGGGGTTATTTTACCAATGCTGAAGATTGGTACTGCTGTTTTTGTGCATTTTATTCCTATGCCTGGTAGTCCAATAATAGTCCCGTAATACGTGGTTTGTTGTGTTTTGTTTACCACACTAATATGATGATGTATGACTTGCGCTGTCGCCATTCGGCATCCTCTGAGTTTCTCTGATAATTCCGACAGCAAGGCAGTGGGCCGTGGTCGGTGAGATTGGCTTGGCCCTGAAATCAATGGGCTGATCCCTCTGACTGGCTCGCCCGCTTGACATGCTTGACTTTTCATCTTCCACCCAGCCACATAGATTGATGACTTATGACTGAAGCATGTATGTTAGCTGACCTCCAGCCCAAGTGAATGACGTATAATTAATCCAATCACACAGAGAAAAGGCGGAAAACACAGGGTTCAATGTCATCGCAGTTGACTTCAAATAGCCATTTGACATTTGAATGTGGGAACCCATCATAATGAAAAGAACATTTAGGTGAAAAAAGGAAGACAAACTATGTTATTTAAGACTAGGGTGTGGATGCTTGTGTGTGTGTGTGAGTGTTTGTGTGTGCAAAGCATGTCAGTTGAGGCCCAATAATAAAGGACATAATTAATAGCACATTCATTCGAAGGACTAAACTGTGTTTTTCTTGTCAATATGCTGGGATACTTTGTAGATGACGGCACATAGCACAGACCTGTTCTTTACATCAAACCCTACTGCTGATGAACCTACCTGACCAATAGACTGCTATCAAGTCAGATCCCCTTAGTCCTGACCTGACAATGGCCTTTCTTTATAAGAAAAGTGCTGTTAGGACAGGCTTCTCCACCACTCTGTCTCTCGCTCCACTAATCTCCTGTTGAACACCCTGCGCAGGTGGACAGACACCGATCAGGTTTCCTCTCCGCTATGATACCGGTGACCGGCATCGTGCTCCGCTGTTTCCACCCTAACGAGGGGCCTCACGGTGCCCCCCAGCACCGCCACCGGGGTCAGGGGTCGGGCAGAGTCTGGCAACGAGTCCCCGCGTCAGCCTCCTCAGATGCACGCTTAATTAGGATCCCTTTCCCGGGCACGCGTTAGCCCGGACCCATCTATTTATGTGGTGGGCCCCTTTAATGCAGCCACTAGAAAACATGGCTCCGTAATTAACCTCATCTAATCAGATATGGGCCAAGCGTTGTCCTAGCCTTCGTCCTCCGGCGCATGTAGCGGTAGGCTGGAGGAGGGCTCAGGATGATGATGAGCCTATTCAGTGGTGGAGAATAGCTGGGCAGATTAAAGCCTCGTATCAAACATGATATTTACAGGGCCCGGGCTCAATAGAGAGTAAGCCCTTTTATGTCGGATTGGGGGAGACATCAGGGGTGGGCTTTTAAAGGCTCATTCCTTGATTGGATAATGCGTAAGTGGGGTGGATAGTGCTTTTATTAATCAAGTGTTGTTAGCGTTGTATTGCAAGAGGTGGTTCCTCTGGTCCAGTCAAATCAAATCGAATGGGATGCAGCTATAACCTTTTTTATTCATAGTCATATACCCAATAAAACCTTGGCAAAGGACAACAATGTCTGTGAGTTTAAATGAAAATCTGTATTTTGGGAGCTTAACATTACTGCCTAAATGCACAAATTCACAAATTCTGTGTTTAATACATTCCCTGTATTAAAATGAGAAGCTTGAACACACTGTGATTGCATTGACAGATTGAGTTCGACCCATTGAAAACGTGTTTGGCTCATTTGAAATCACCATCGGTTTCATTGCAAGGCTTTAACCTACAGTAAACTGGTACTGGAGGAAAGCTAAGGTTCAGCCCCTCCTAGTGGCAGAACATTGTACATTCTCACCAAATACTTGTTCACAAACTGTTGTGAAAGCATGTTTTCAAAAGCGATATTTTGTTAACTGTTGCCACTTTGTGAAACATTCTGCACTCTTTGCCTCCAGGTCTACATCCAGTGGGTTTTAAACGGTCGGGAAAGAGCCGCGGAGGAGTATTCTAGATCTAATATGGTTAGCGGACTGTGCAGGCAGCCATCCACACTGTGTTAAGCCCACTGTTCACCTAGTCAATTTGAATTTGGGGACCAATCAAATATAGACTAGGTGTCATTTGGGGGATAGAGGAGAAGGGAGAGTGAATCCCTTTCCCAAACATTTAATCCAACTTTAATCCTAGTCATTAGGAATTAGACATGCAGAGCTGTCCGGCCGTGCCTCTAAATTACAATCAAACGGTTACCAATTACACAAATTATTGACGGTAGATTCTCTTTTCAACTGTAAATTAAGGCTATTAAGAAAGGCTTCTTTTTAATGCAAAAGTGACTAATTAACCAGCGGATGGGAAATCTGCAGCCCAGATATCAAAAAAGTGCTCTGCGCACATTGCCGAAACACAAGGGAACCAATTAGTTTAATTATCAAAACAGCTAATTAAAATTGCACAGTTCCTAATTAGTTCTTTGCTTTTGCCTCTAATTGACAGCATGGAGATAAATGGGCTGCCAATGAAAAGGGGGGGGGGTCTGGTGAGCGGGGGTGGGGTGGGGGTGGCGGGGGGGGGACAGGGAGAAACTTCGGCAGAATATTTATGCTGACTTTATCTCCGTCTGTGTGGCAGCCCTTGAAAGTGGAAAATTAATGACCTTAATTCCCAAACTGTTTTCCCTCTAACGGTGCTCCCCTCTGTGCTCCTGGTGCATGCTCCTTTGTATGGGCCTGCCACCCTGCCAACTGCTGGAATAGGAGTAAAGGGGGACTTGGGGGTGGGAAGGAGCCACCATTCCCCTCCTAATGTGACAGCTCCCGTCTAACAATATAGAGAGATGAAAGAATGGAGCAGATGTAACCACTGGGAGTGTTGCATCATGGGACGGCAACTCTGTTGCACTTTTTTAAAGGGCTTCTGTCATCTTTGGGAGGACTAATTTGTCCCACGAAAAGGAGGGAAGTCTGGTGGGACAGAGATAAAAGACATTTGATAGACCAGAAACACTGTCAAGATTTGTATTTGGATGCCAGACAGAACTAAACTGCCTGCCGAGTAATTACGTTTCAAAACTTTGTGCACGTAGGGATTTTCAGAGGGGGCTAACTAAGTGTACTCTGACCCAGAGGAAAAAGGAAGGCGAGAGTGGCAAGCCCATGGATGTAACCTCTAGATTTATAGTTAAGGGTCTCACTTCATATTGGTATGATCTGTTTGAAGGTCCTTGAAACAAAAGAAGAAAGATGGGGGCTGTTAGACAGAATTGCAACACTGGCAAACCTGAACGACAGCCATTTACCTCGGCAGATGCTGTGCAAAAGTAAGAGTGTGTGTGAGTGTGTGTGTGTGTGTGTGTGTGTGTTGGACAGGAAGAAAGTGAGAGAAGGAGCAAACGTGTGCATTCGTGTGTGTGTGTGTCTGTGTGTGTGTGTGTGTGTGTGTGTGTGTGTGTGTACCACTGTGTGTGCAATGTGCGTCGGCCGTGCCTCCCAGCGTCCCGGTGGGTTCCTGTGAGGCCAGCCGCGTCACATGTAATCCCGTCCCCCTCCAGCCGGCACGCGAGCGACATGCAGGTCCTCTCGGCCCATTAGCAGATAACTATCTACTAATCAGTTTACTTCGGGGCTTGTGTTAAAATGTAAATTGCATTAATGCTCAAATTATGCATCCTACTCAGCAGATAGGACCAGGTCATAGGCCGCATAATGCTGGCCTCATTCGGTTAGTGCCTTCTACATGCAGTGTTAATGCACTCTGATTCCCCTGCTCTGGTCCAAATCAAGTGTGATATGTCAGTCAGGCAGTGTCTGGGAAACTGGAGGAGCCCTGTGTTTATTGGAGGAGAAGGGCTTTTTGCAAAGCCCTTCTAAAAGGTCCTGGTGATTGCCAGCCCATTTTTCTTTTGTCTAATTCACAAAAAAACGAAGCTTGGGGAATTTCACATCGAAAATGTGATTTATCTGAACTCTGCCTGCCCATTTCTTGCATTGCACCCTGAAGAGGACCCTCATGTAGCGAAGCCCTTTGCCTGGAGGAACTTGCAGCCCATGACTAACAAATACAAGTCCTCCACTAATTGATTGTCTTGTGTTTTATTTATGTTGAGGCAGTAATTAGTGGACAGCATAATGTTAGCCATTCATTAGCACCTGGCAACCACTATGGATTTCACTGCTTTGTCTTCCATGCACACATCATTAGGGAGAAACAAAGGCTGGAATTTAGTAGAACGGCTTCTTGTAAATATTCCTAAAGTCAGTGTGTGCCTTTAAGGGAGAACACACAGCCTGTAAAACTTTTGTCAGCATTTGCTCACTGGTTCCATTCGCCGCAGAATGTTGAGGAAGAGCGGTATAAATTTAATTTTAATTGTTTTGTACACACACCAGTGAAAAGGAACTGATTGGATACAGTTCACAGACAGTATATTAATACGTTATTTTCATATGTTAATTGGTTTGCATAATCTCTCCCGTGCATGGTTTCCAAGTACCTGGCATTGAGTATGGGACGGGAGTGAAAGGAAGACTTCAATTTACATAAAACCAGTTCCTCTGAACATTAAATAATAATGCCTCTGCAAGCCGAAGGTGTGTTCAGCTAGCAGAAAGCACATTTTTATAATTTATACTCCAGCTGTTTCACTGCGTTCGAGTCCATTTTCCTCCCTGCTTGCATTTAATGAAATCTTGTTACTGGAGAATTGACTGGAGTGAATTGAGATTTTAATCCCACACTGACATCTGGGTATGGAAATGCACACTGGTGGGAAGTTAATAGTGGTCCGAGGCAATCAGAGGACAGTTGTATTCAGCTCCCTTACAATAATGAAGGCCATCAAACGTTCAGGCCGGGCCCGTGTGCGACGGGGGCTCAAATTTCAAGGTTTTTGACCATCCCCATTTAAGGCATTCCTCAGGGACTGTGTGATTACTCAACTTTAGCCGTTTATTGCCTCATCTTTCAATAGCCACTGAAGCACAAAATTCTCATCTAGGTTGCTCCCCCCCCCCCACCCTCCACTCCACTTGAAGAACAGGCCAATATAGACTGCCGAACAGCTGCTACTGCGATCCTGAACAAGTGCTGCTGGCACTTCTATTGTTATGAGCTACCACTGCCGCTGTCCACCGCATCGCTCATTCAGTTAGGAGACAAATATACTGAATACCACGGCGAAAAAACCATTGACACAATTTTCATTGCCAACGCAACGCGGATTCCCCACCGAGTTGTTTTTTCACTATTGCGAGTGGTTTTGAATCACGGAGTTGTTGTTTTTTTTTTTTTACTCTCATGATAGCATGGCAAGAGAAGCACATGATTGTGCAGTGGTGAGGTCTTATCTCTGCCTCGCGCCCCTTAACCCCGACTTAACCCCTGACACTGGGGCGCATAGCTCAACAACCGAGTTGTGTAGATTAGGTTGCTTCCCACGAAGAACTACCTGAGAGAAATGTGTGCTCTTTGCGAGATGTACACAGCCCTGGCATGCCCTCCACCAGCTTCTCTCTGAGGTGGACTCATTAAGTGCAATGGCAGTCAAAAGGTCTTAGACATCGTTTGTCATTGAGGTCATCGCCTCTTACCCCTTTTAAGGTCTTCTTACAAAACACAGACCTTCTTTATTCTGTACCGTCCGGGTGACAAAAAGCTATCGAATCGTTAGTCGTTTATCTCTGCTGGTAAGACAAACCAGCCAGCAACACATATGGTTGTCCCTTTTCCTAATCCCATCAGACGTGCAGGGCTGGGGCGGGCTCGCTTCATGACGGTATCCAGTGTAAATCGCTGCGGCCCTGTTGCGGGGATCTGAAACAGCGGGACCGCGCAGAGAAATCTCCTGGAGGGTCACACAAGTCAGATGGACGTGATGCAGTTTTATATTTGAATGACCAAAACGTGACCTTTAAGATTAGACAGGGAGGCTGCCTCTCGTGGGGTAAGGGGGGTGAGGGGGTGGGGGTGAGGGGGTGGGTGTGAGGGGTGGGTGTGTCCCCCGCTGCTCTGAAGCTCGTGTCCCTCTGATCCCCGGGTAATGAGACCAACACCAACACGTCGTGGTCACTGAGCACGCCGACACGCCGCTGGGGAGACAGCCTCCCGGCCGGGAGAGCAGGCAGGAGGTGGTGGTGGGGGTTGTCAGCGGCCGACTTCAGGTGCCGCAGCGCCTGACCACATTACAGGCACCAAACTCGTGGCTCTGGACGCTACTATCAAAGGGCCTATCTTCTTCACCTGGGATGGGGGAGTGGGATTCCTTGTGGAGGTTATTACGAGTTGATTTTTTGTGGGATGTAAGGATGCACATATTATGTATGTGGAGGAGACATCCAGACGAGTCTACGGTACAAACATCCTGGGCATAAAGTTAAAGGGACATGAAGCAAGTGCTTGAGTCATGAGGTTCAGGTGTTTGTGTCTTAACACCACACCGAGGCGTCTAGCGGTAGGCTAAGGCAGAGACTGGTCAACACCCAACCGTCTGGCAGAGGGAGGGAGGGGAGTGTAATCAGTGAAGAGGGTCCACACCAGGAATCAGCAGGCCCATGTTGGGCTGCCCTGGACTATCATTTGGTGGAGGGGGCACTACAGTGCTGCACTCAGGTTCGGGGTCTCTCTGTGGCACAGGCACAACGGCTCTGAGGCCTGGCCCTCCTCGCGTATCCACGGAGATCAATCACGGCGGGGGCCATCCCCGCGAGACTCTCGCTAACGTCGGCTGATTACTTTGGCCCGTGGAGTCCGTTAAGTGGAGTCCAGAGATGGGCTCCTGGACAACACTTAACAATCAATCACAGAGGGGAAGAGAGGCGTCGAAGGGGAAATGTGTGTTTGTGTGTGTGGAGGGGTGGGGAGGCACGGCTCTTTTCGTTGCATACTGTATCGTCCCCCCGCGTTCCGTGCAGTACAATAATTCAGGTGGGAGACCCTCGAGAATCATGGACGTCGCCATGTTGGGAGAGGAGGCCGAGAGCGCTGGGTTTGATTTGAATCTGGCCTTTGATTTGAGTGGCCCATCCGCAGGAGATGTCACATTTCTTTCCCCAACCGTTTTGCTCCTATCCTTCCCCGTGACCTTGTTGGATCAACGTGGCTAAGGTGTGCGAGGTCCACAGGGATCCATCCGTCGTTCCAAATTAAACAAGAGATGATTGCTCCCGAGAAACCTAAACCCCCGAGCCCCTCTGACCCTCCCCCGCCACAGAGAGTAAGTGGTGGGCCGTGTCGGGAAATGCCCATTGTACATACTGTAGCACTCGGCTGCATGGGCTTAAGGCTCCAGGACACAAGAGGCACTCGGAGTTTGCCTATTTATTGAGGATTCCATTGACATAATGAATCCGGGGCGTTCCATCAGACAAGTGGCCCATGCATGTTCTAATCTCCAAAACGGATGTCTGGCCCACACTCCCTCTAAATGAATTGATCGGCTCATCTC
This sequence comes from Galaxias rostratus, assembly GCA_036024795.1. NCBI lineage: Eukaryota > Metazoa > Chordata > Actinopteri > Galaxiiformes > Galaxiidae > Galaxias > Galaxias rostratus. The sequence goes on from JAVQJS010155703.1 coordinate 22,180, forward strand.
CCCGCTAGCCGGGAGAATGGCCGAGTATCGATATGATCCCAGGCCCGGTGATGGACGCGCGTGGTGATAAGAGACAAGACGTGGGTCGGCTAGACCGCGGCGCTGGTGGCCAGACGGACGTGCAACAGGGGAACTGCTTTACAGGGAGTTCCCGAACGATGACTAGGATTTGTGGTAACTGTGATAACTGCCAACCGTCTGGCAGCCACCTGTTTGGTGCAGGCACTGTGCATAGTGTAGATCTAACGGGAGCATCTTTATTTGGAATCCATCGTTGTGCGTTCCGGGAGCATTGTTATACCCAGGTAATTTAATATCAGCTCATGTAGAGCACCATTTTGCTCATGTAGAATGTGTTTTCTTCATTTCTTTTCAGTCTAATTGGTTTAGTTAGACAAGCCTTAATCTAAATGCACGCAAACTGTTAACCAGAGAAGTGCCACACAGACTAGAACAAAGAAACCAATCAGAACGTCTGGTTTGACGTTGGCCCATCCTTTGTATCATTAGTTATTCCTTGTTAAAGTCACTTTCTCCATGGCCCATCCAGCCATTTGAGATTGGAATTCTTGGGATTGAGTTACGGCCGGCTAAACGAGTCTCACAAAGAGACGATCACAGACAATGGTTGTGTGCCGTGTTCAGACCTCCCATTGCGTATATTTGTCAAAGTCAGATTGCACCCGAGGGAGGAGGTGAGGACGACGTCTCTGTGGCCTTTCATTGTTTTAAGGGTGAGGGGAATACACGGGCCAATTGTTTTGGCACAGCTTAGAACTTCTAAGTGTTCCGTTCCCACAACAGGCGGGTATTGTTGAGTCGCCCAGAGACTTCCAAGCGTGACGGCCATGAATATTCACCAACGTGGCAACCAGCTGCACCATGATCCAGGGCTTTTCTGTGTCTGTTGGCACTGCACACTGTGGTCCTATTCTTTTGCGTCTGATATGTATATCTGATATATGTTTAATTCCCATCATTTAAATGTCCATATAGCTAAATAAAATCTTTCCATACAGAGAAATGGAGACATATTTAAGGAAATTGAAACTATTCATTTTGCCCATCGATATCTTTTTATTTGGTTGTCAGTCATGTTAATCTTTTCTGTGGCTCACAATAATGAGGTACTTTATCGGTCAAAGGGCATTATCATTTGAGCTCTTATTTTATAAACTAATTTCTCCAAGCTGACATTGAGAGAGAAGAAGGAATAATAAATCACCAAATACGTTCACCAAGATTGCATTGTAAATGTCAAACCAGACAGGAAATTGTAATTAAAGAAAGGAAATTGCTTCAAAGAAGTACTTGAATTTTAAACTGAGCTAAGCATGGAATTTTGTAAGCATTTAATTATGGCCCAATTTGCAGAGACTGTTTGGTTTTCTCTTGTGCTCTCGTCTTCACTCAATCTCTCTGCCGCCCTCTCTCCTTCTTTTTACCCATTCTCTCCTACTCGCTCTGTTACCTCTTATCCCTTTCTCCCCTCCTGCTCTTTTCTTCCTTTCTCTTCTTCTCTCTCTCTCTCTCGCTCTCTCTCTCTCTCTCTCTCT